>WBNM01028452.1:8102-35415 GCA_013399055.1 Ramphastos sulfuratus | reverse complement strand
CCAAAACAATTCTGTGACTCTAGATCATAGGATCCATGTAAGCCTACAGACTAACAAATGCAAGATGACATAAGATCAGGGTCAGAACTTCTGCCGAATTGACCCCCCAAATTTGTACACACTTTCCAGCCAGTTGATGCAACTCACTGTCCAAGAGTCCTTAAGTTCCCTCTGTTTCCTTGCATCCTATATCAGCCTCTTATGGAAATTATTCTCTGGCATCCTTTTCCCAGCACACCAGATGGTCCTATTCATCATCAGCATCCTCCTTGATTTTTCAACAACATCCAGAGGCCATCAGCAACCATTTCCTTTTCTTTGTTGTAGAGCAAGTTGTTAACTTTCAACTCAGGGTCTTGGTTGACCTTGTGGGCTTGTCACACAGGCATTCTGTCATTGCTTGGGTACTCTGTGAGAGTTCATTACCTAAGGTGAACTCAGCACAGCCTTCTGCTGGTCATGTAGGAGAGATGGGCACATGACACAAGAAAATAAAATAATAAAGAAATTGTTCATCATAAAGTCAAGAAAGAGAAGGGAACACATAATGAAAGTCACTGAAGCAGTAATCACAAGTCACCAGACTGTGTTAAGTCACACTGCTTTGGGAATATTCTCTTCTCATCCTGTTTTCTACCCTTCACCAGCTAATTTACTGTTAAGACTGGGATACAGACAGACAACACCAGCAGGATTCATTCTACCTAAATGAATGAGCTTAAATGGGAGCTGAGTCTCCAGGTTTCCATCAGAGCCTGTGGAGCCAAATGAACAATCCATCTGATCAAACACAGGTATCTGCTTGGACTTGCACACAGACAGCAAAGCCGTATCTCAGAGACGGTTTCAGTCCTTTCAGCATCACTAACAGTCACATATCTACCCAACTCACTGAGGTGCTTCTGCCACATCCTAAGAGGTTTCGTGCCACATTAGGCCCTTGGAGGAAACTGTTACCAAAATGGCACTCTGCTTGACCACTCTGTGTGGCCATCTTCAGCTAGAGGTTCTAGGAATTCCCTACACTGAATTGTCCCTCAGGGCTACCAACATAAAGCAGCCATTTGGGGAGAAATTCCCCAAAGCCTCCTCCTCTGGGTGTAGCAGTAGTTACACAGGACACAGATGGCTTCCTTTGAAATCTCCTTTAAATATCCTGAAATATTTTGGACTTATCCTGAAAAGACACTTGCAGCAAATCCTCCAGAGCCTGTTAAAACCACCCAAGACACTGTCTTCCCACTAATCAGAAATCAGTACTCACAGACAGTTCAAAAACCCAAGGCAACACATCTCCCCCTAACAAAAATAGCCTTCAACTACATATTTAGTCTTTTACTCAGCAAGCCTGCAGGACACCACTGCTCTAAACAATCTGTCTTTCAAGGCTACTCCAGAAAGACTAGATGCTTCCCAGGTAAGCATTCCAGGAGCGTGGCACAAGTGGCTCAGTCTCAGGATTGGTAGTAAGGTTAGGAACAAGAAGATGTGTTCTGAATCCAGAGCAAAGGACCAAATCATGTGCCACTGACCTACAGTGAACTCAGCCAGGGTCAAGGCTTCCATCACTGACAAGTGCGAACAATGACAGCTGTGACTGCCTGTTAGAAGTGCTTGTACAGTCAAGCAGCCCAACTCAATGGACTACTTGCTCCAGAAATTGCTAGCAGGCCTCATCTGCCTTAAGAACAGGGGAGGCAGCACCCACACAACTTGCTTAGTAGAACTGAACTTACACTGGTCTCAAGGGAAAACCAGCCAATACAAACTGAGAAGCCAGTGGATGAGAAGTCAACCAGACACATTCCACATCACCAGAAGACCTGCCAAAGCCCACTTAAAGCAGTTCTGCACAGACTGAGACCAAAACAAGGCCCAGGACTGACAAAGCACTTCCCTTGTCCCAGGCTGAGTGGGTGTGTCGATCTGCTGGAGTGCAGAGAGGCTCTGAAGAGAGATCTGGACAGACTGGAGAGATGGGCTGAAGCTAACATGAGAGTCAACAAGATCAAGTGTGGAGTGCTGCACTTGAGCCACAACAGCCCCATGCAACTTTACGGACTTGGGGCAGAGTGGCTGGAGAGCTGCTGGATGGAGAAGTGGCTGGGGGTGTTGACTGACAGACAACTGACTATGAGCCAGCAGAGTGCTCAGGTGGCCAAGAAGGCCACTGGCATCCTGGCTTGTATCAGGAATAATGTGGTTAGCAGGTCTAGGGATGTGATTATACTCCTCTACTCCACACTCGTGAGACCACACCTCAAATACTATGTTCAGTTTTGGGGCTTTTACTACTGGAAGGACACTGAGGTGAAGGGGCATATCCAAAGAAAAACAACTAAGCTGGTAAAGGGCCTTGAATACAAGTCTTAGGAGTAACAGTTGAGGGAACTGGGGTTTATTCTGGAGAAGAGAAGGCTGAGGTGAGACCTCACTGCCCTCTAGAATTATGTCAAAGGAGGTTGAAGTGAGGTGTGGGTTGGTCTCTTCTCACACACAGGAAGTGACAAGACAGAATGGCTTCAAGCTGTGCCAGGGGAGGTTCAGGTTGGATATTGGGAAAAAATTCTTCCCAGAAAGGGTTATCAGACATGGGAACAGGCTGCCCAGGAAGCTGGTGGAGTCACCATCCCTGGAGGTATTTGTGGATGTGGTGCTGAAGGTTGTGGTTTAGTGGTAATGTCTCAACAGAAGTGATTGGATTGCAAGCTCTAGGTGAGAGGCTGGAGTTGATCTCAAAGGTCTCTTCCAATCTCAACAGTTCTATGATTCTAAGCCCTCTCTTGAAATCATAAATGGCTTTTGCGATCAAGACAAGGCGAAGAGTCCACAAAAATTCGTGGGGCTTCCAGCAAGGCTTCCAAAATGAACAGGATAAGGACAAGTGTAACCAAAACTTTAGTTCGAGAACCTCAGAAACCTGGAAGAAACCCAAGTATGGATTGTACCTGACGAAAGAGCATCCCTGTGTACGAGAGCAACAACTTCTATTCAAAGCTCAGCCCAGAACCTGCCAACTCTGTCTTGCTCAGAAGTCTGTTTTGAATGCCTGGTACAAAGCACTCAGGTGAAATAGATCCACACATCCATTAAGCCCTAACATCTATACCTAGCTCAAAGCAAGGACAAGTTCTGTTTGACTTTGTTCCCCTCTCTGAACAAAGCAGTTTATATCATTTAGAACATGTATAGATGAAGTCACCCTCTGGGGTGTCAGCAATAAATCATGTGGTTCCCAGTACCATCCAAATTCCACCCATTCAAAGCATCAAAAATATCTGCAAGTAAAGAACCATGACTTAAAAGCATACTTCAAGTTCAAATGTTTTGATAAAAAGCAGAAGCCTTTTTCTCAAAAAAAAAAACAAAACCAAAAAAACCCCAAAAACCCAACACTAAAATATCCTTGCTGACAGCCAGCCAAAATTTACTGACTTGGAGTGACAGGAAAATGAAGTCTGGACAGGCTAACTGCAGAGAACTAACATCTTCATTTGTCAAAAGTTTGTCAGGCAGCATACAGAAGGAGAGGAGAAAAGGAATTTAAGGAATACATCACAGTGATCTAAAATTAGAGACTGGCTCAATACTGGAAGTATGCCAGAACTAAGAACCACAAAGGTTCAACCAGATGCCCAGCCAAAGACAGTCACAATGGGAGGACGAACTACACACAGAAAATCTTCTGGCAGCTGAATCCCAGCATTGTAAATACGACACACACATGCTTGAGCAGGATCCATCACTCCCAGCAAAGCTTGGTTGGCCTGGCTTGCATGCTATGGGTGAGATTCAGGAAGGTGATTGAATCCCCATCCCTGGAGATGTTTCAAAGATGCAGAGATGTGGTGCTGAGGGGTGTGGTTTAGCATTAGCCTTTGCAGAGTTACGAGAATGTTTGGACTTGATTATCTCGAAGGTCTTTTCCAACCAAAACAATTCTATGCTTCTCTCATTCAGTGGCTTAGCATCAGGAGGGGCTAAATTCAGCTTTGCAAAGAACATGCATCAATGAAGAAATCTTCATTTGTGCAAGTAGAGTCAGCTAGGAGGTTGTAGGGAAGCTGGTGGTGGCCTCTTCTCCCAAGTAACTAACAGGACAAGAGGAAACAGCCTCAAGCTGCACCAGAGAAGGTCTATATTGGATATTAGGAAGAACTTCCTGACTGAAAGAGTGGTCAGGCCTTGGAACAGGCTGCCCAGGGAGGTTGTGGAGTCACCATCCCTGGTGGTGTTCAAAAAAAGAAGTAGATGTGGCACTTTGGGACACAGTGTAATGGTCAATGGAGTGTTGGGTAGAAGGTTAAACTGGATGATCTCAGAGGTCTTTTCCAACCTTACTGATTCTATGATTCCATAAAAGCTGCAAGCAGTGTTTCCTGAGAAGTCAAGAAGCACAGATCATGTTTTAAGTCCTATAGGTCAGTTAACCTGCAGATGTATCATTTTGCCAGAACAAGGATATGAGCTGTAAGAGCACAGCAAGACTTGCCTTCAGCTGCGCCAGAAAGCTCCAGGAGGGGAAGAGGGGTTGCCTCCATTTTGGTATCTAATCACAGAGAAAATTGCAATTCTCCATCTGCTCTCAGGAAGCACAGAGAATGAAGAGCAGTTTGCTTCATTATATAAATAGGCTGAGAAGTGAAGGCTGTGGAGACGGCAGGAGCAGAGTGCTAGGCTGAAGAGAGGCAGGCACCATGGAAGTCACAAGAACAGAGCAAGGTGGAACTTTCCAGGGTGAAAAAGAGATCTGAGCTTGAGGTAAATCTACTGAAAGGATAATAGATTGTCTGAAGGGGGCTGCTTAAAATAATCTATCCACACAGCCTGGAACTGCAGTGAGTTCAGAGTCCTGTGTCTCTTTGAGCTCTGCTGTGGGCTGTGAAGGGCAGAGAACTAAGGGTCTGGATCATAGCTAGTCAGCACAGGGAAATTACTTAGTGCTATTACTACAAATCATAGAATGGTTTGGGGTGGAAGGGATCTTAAAGATCATCTAGTTCTAACACCTTCCACTAGATCAGGTTGCTCAAGGCCCCATCCGACCTGGCTTTAAACACCTCCAGGAAGGGGAGACATCGACATCCTCCTTGGGCCACCTGTTCCAGTGTCTCATCACCCTCACTCCAAAGAATTTCTTCCTAATATCCAGTCTAAATCTCCCCTCTTCCAGATCAAAGCCATTCCCCTTCATCCTCTCACTACAAGTCCCCGTAAAAAGTCCCTCTCCAGCTTTCTTGTAGGTCTCTGTCAGATATGGGAAGCCTGCTATAAGGTCTCCCTGGAGCCTTCTCTTCTCCAGATTGAACAACCCTAACTCTCACTGCCTGTCCCCATAGAGGAGGTGCTTCATCTTTGTAGCCTACTCTGGATCCACTTCAGCAGTTTCATGTCCTTCTTGTGTTGGGGGCACCAGAACTGGATGCAGTACTCCAGTTAGGGTCTCAGGAGAGCAGAGTAAAGGGGGAAAATGACCTCAGTTGTCCTGTTGTTGGTCACACTGCTTTTGATGCAGCCCAGCACACAGTTGCCTTCTGGGCTGCCAGCGCATGTTGCTGGCTCATGTTGAGTTTTTCATCAACTGACACCCCCAAGTACTTCTCCAAGTCCAAATCACTTGTAGCACAAACTGGTGACATTTCTGCTGTGAGTTTAACGATTCAGACACTGCTGGTAATCTTTCTGGTAACCCAAAAGGGCACAATGGCACATTGTGGAAGCTGCACTGCCATGGAAGTTTGTCTCACACAGACTGCTCTCTTCCACTTTCTTTGTATTAAAGCAACCAGAACAAGTCTGCTTCTGGAATAGGACACTGAGGTTCAGACATTGCTTGAGTACCTACACCTGTGTCAACTCAAGGCAGCTGCTGCCAACTTCACAACTGACTCTGCCTGAACAAAGATGAAGCAGCAAAACCTGAATATTTGGGGCTCTTGCTGTTTTGTGACCACCACAATGCCGTGCCCAGGCTCCCCAGGAACAACTCAGCTAAGCTGGGGTCCCAACATATCTGCATCATCACACAAACAGTGTGTGATCCACCCTGCTCTGGGATCACCGCTCCCAACCACCCATAGGTGGGCAGCCAAGGGGAAGTTAGGAATAAAAGGCAGCACCAGGAACTGGCAGTGTGGACCCACCACCAAGAAGACATCAACCACAAGAGACACTGCTGCAACTTGAATACTTTTCTTCTCTTACTCTCTGGTCTTATCTCATTCCACTCTTCTCTCTTCTCTCTGGCACATACGAGGTAATCATCTCACCTGCTTGAAGAGTCACTGTATGACCAAACTGATCAGCACAAAGGTGTAATTAATAAATTTCTAATCATTCCAGCCACTTTGGTGTGAGTTTGCCTCACCTCAGTCCTCCTGTATTCCTAAAGAACATCTTCTGAGCTTCTTTAGGGATAAGGTTCACAATGCACGTATTGGATTTAATTTTGTTCCCAGCTTTTAAAAACCAAAGCTTTTCAGGCCAGAAAGCAAACACACAAACAGCATTTTAAGTATAAAAGGCACACAATTGGTTTATGTGTTATATTCTAGTTTCTTTAACTGAGGGTTAATCCCCTCATCACCCCTTCACTTCATGGATCATAGAATTGTTTTGGTTGGAAAAGACCTCTAAGGTTATCAAGTCCAGCCTCATACCCAAAACGCCCATGACCACTAGACCACATCCTGAAATGCCACATCTACTCATTCTCTGAACACCTCCAGGGATGGTTGACTCCATCTCCTTGGGCAGCCTGTTCCAATCTCTGATCACTCCTTCCATCAGGAAACTCTTTCTAATATCCAGTCTAAACTTCCTGTGGAGCAGCCTAAGCCCATTTCTTCCTGTTCTGTCATTAGTTATTTCAGAGAAGAGGCCAGCGACAACCTCACTACAACCTCCTTTTAGGTAGCTGTAGAGAGCAGTATGGTCTCTTCTCAGCCTCCTCTTCTTCAGGCTAAAGAACCCAGCTTCCTCAGCCTCTCTTCATAAGACATGCTCTCCAAAACTCCCATCAGCTTCACTGCCCTTTTCTAGACATGCTCTAGCACCTCAATGTCCTTCAATACTGCAATGACCAAACCTGAACCCAATATTCAAGTTGTGGCCTCCCCAGTGCTGAGCACAGGGGCACAATCACTTCCTTCCTCTGCAGACCATGCCATTCCTGATCCAGGCCAGGATGCTGGTGGCCTTCTTGGCTACCTGGGCACACTGCTGGCTCACATTCAACCAGCTGTCGACTGGCACCTCCATGCAGGTCCTTTTCTGCCAGGCAGCTTTCTAGCCATTCTGCCTCAAGCCTGGAGCACTGCATGGGGTTGTTGTGACTAAGTGCAGGACCTGGCACTTGGCTTTGTTAAACTTCATACAATGGGTCTGTCACATCTGCAGACCTTTCCTACCCTTGAGCTGATCAACATCCTCATTTAATTTCATGTCATCTGCAGACTTACCAAGGGTGCATTCAATCCTCTTGTCTAAATCACTGATAAAGATGTTTAACAGGACCAGCCCCTGCACTGAGCCCTGGGGAACACCGCTTGTGATTGGCCACCAGCTGGATTGCTTGTAAATTATTTTATTGTAATGTAAATTATTTATAGGCATGTCTGTAGTAGTATTTGCCACAGTAATTTGAAATCTAAATTTCTTACTAAAAGATGACTCAGCCTGCTGCAACAGTTCAATCCTACTTAAAAATCTTTGGCAAGATTAGTCTCCCCAAAATACCAGACAGCCTAAAATACTCTTGAGCAATATTAACCATCTTCTCTCACTGTCTTGTTGCCTGCAAGAAAGCTGGGGAGGGACTTTGACAAGGACTTGTTGTGATAGCAGCAGGGGTAACGGACTGAAGCTGAAAGAGGGGAGAATTTGACTGGAGATTAGGATGAAATTCTTTCCAGTGAGGGTAGTGAGACACTGGAACAGGTTGCCCAGAGAAGTTGTGGATGCCTTCTCTGTGGAGGTGTTCAAGGCCAGGTTGAACAAGGCCCCAAGCAATGTGGTCCAGTGGGAGGTGTCCCTGGCCATGACAAAGGGGTTGGAACTAGATGGTTTTTAAGGTCCCTTCCAATTCAAACCCTTCTATGATCCTGTCAAACCACACCACTCCAGTGTTGCCTGTTGGAAGCCAGGATTAACTAGACAAGCTTGTATCCTATTACAGGAGGAAGAGATCTGTCTGGAGCACTGAAAGAGGCAGAAAGCCAGAGATACTCACCACTTTCCAGCGATCTTTGACCACATAATTGGCCGGAAGAATGTCAACCTGTTCCCCTCCTCCACTCATGTTTGGTTCGTCCTTGATGACCGCTGCTAGGCACTGCATTTGCCAGCCAGGGAATACTTTAGTAGCTCCCAATTTAAACGAGCCATTTATCTGAGGGGGAAAAAAGAGGGGTGGGAGAAGGAACGACAAAATTAGTACAGGTCATGGCAGAGGTGCACGTTATGATTCCACAGGTTTGCTTATGACTAAATCAGAACCAGCCTCTTGGGAAAGGAGGGAAACTTACCTTGCAAACACCTGAGCTCACTCCATACATTGACTTGGCAGACTATGCTTCAAATCAGCAGCACAAACTAAAAGGGTAAGGATGATTACCAGTTACACCATGCAGGAGTCCAGTGCTCTTGGGCCTGACAGCCAACAAGTGAAAGAGAATCTGATGACCAAATGCTGCAAGGGCTGTTACTGTAACCAGGCAAAAAGGTCTTGCTTTTCATAAAGCAGCTGCTGCACAGGCAGGTTTTTTATGGTTTTTGTTGGATGACATCCAATACAAATCAGAAAGGTTTGCCAGGTATTGCATCTGATAAGCCTAAAAGCATCTGAAATAGGGTGGAAAGGGCTCTAGAGAGCCAGGATTACAGACACTATCACTGTGATGAACAGCCAAGCAAAGAAGATGGGGATGGTTAGAAAGGGCTTCAGCTATGTATAAATTAGTCCTCTTCATAGCATACAGAGTGCTAAAAATGACCAAATTAAAATATGGAGAGATATCTCGTTCCTACAGTGAGTGCCTGTATTGTACCTCATGCCCCTTTTTCTTGCTTTTATGGGGAGCTCCAGAAAGCCTATGCTGAAACTAATTTTGGTTTGAGGTTTTTTTGTTATAATTCTTCTAGCAAAATGGTTTTTGGATACACATTAACTCCACTTTCCTGGAAGAAAATTAATTGAAACAGGACTAATAAAAGATCTTCCTAAAGCATTTCATCCCTTACTCTAAGATATTTTTCTGGCTTTAGAAGTAGGCCAGATCTTTTATTAAGCACGGTCTTTTATTAAGCTTTCTTGGCAGTTCTATTGTCCTTCCCTCCTAATATTTTCTTTCCTAAAAATGGGTGTTACTGCAGCACTCTGACTGCAGACTTAAGGAAGATTAACAACAGAAATACCAAATTAGAAACAAAAAAGAAAAACAAATGACACTAGAGCTGGTCACTCAACCATCACACTCCTTGAGCCCCCCCAAAAGGGGTAAAAAGTCAGCAGTGAATTACGAGCTCAAGTTGAGAAAATAGCTCATTTGCTAGCAATAAAAGGACTGAGAAAGAAGGATAGGAAGAGACCAGCATGCAGAATGCACAAGGAAGCAGCAGACAGAAGTACGTCAAAAGTTCAAGACAGAGGCTGATCAAACAAAACATGAACAAAAGATCTCAAAGAGATCTTCTCAAAAGACCTTCACAAAAGATCTTTTTACTCTAGATACAGAAGATAACTACATTAAAAAAAAATAAAGAGAGGCAGACTAACATGGTAAGAAGGCTGCTATGTTCATAGAGTCCCACATCTGCTGAAGTACAATCAAAATGACAGAAGAGAAAGAAAGGACTGAATACCAAAGAAATTCAGAAGAAATGTGCTGCAAAACGCTCCAAGTTCTGATAGAAAGAGCCCCGCAGCTGTATGGGGTAGCAGCCCTTTCAGTCACCAGGTTTGGAAATAAGAAACTGGACAGCTCTCTAATGAGAAAGTCCATGCTGTGTTTGGCAGCACTACCTATGTGCTGCTTCTTTTTAATGAGCAAATCTACTGCCATTCCCAGGCTCCATTACGCTCACTGGAACATCTGAACTGACCATCTCTAAGCTGCCCTTGGTCTCTATAGATAGTGATACAGCAACAGTATCATTTTGGTTGGAAAAGAGTTTTGAGATCATTGAGTCCAACCATTCTCTAACTCTAAGTCTGGGGGCTAAAGCAGGTCCCTCAGCACCACATGTACATGGCTTTTAAAGACCCCCAGGAATGGTGATTTACCACCTCCCTGGGGTGATAGTTCAGTGTTTGTGAACTCTTTCAGTGAAGAAGCTTCACCCAACCTAAACCTCCCCTGGTGCAACTTAAGGTCCTTTTCTTTCCTCCTACCACTTGTTATTAGGGAGAAAAGACCAACATCCACTTTGCTCCAAGCTCTTTTCAGGCAGTTGTAGAAAGCAAAGTCTGCCCTTAGCCTCCTTTTCTCCAGGCTAAACAATCCCAGCTCTTTCAGCCATTTCTCAGCAGACCTGTTCTCCAGACCCTTCACCAGCTTTGTTGCCATTCTCTGGTTGTGTTGCAGCACCTCTCGGACTTTCTTGGAGTGAGGGCCCAAAACTGAACCCAGTCTCAAGGTGTGGCCTCACCAGTGCTGAGTACAGGGAGACAATCACTTCCCTGGGCCTGCTATGCACTCAGCCACCCTGCACATCACTGCAGCCTGGACAGGAGAGAGAATCTCTGCATCAGTCTCTTCTAAGGCTGGGTTTTCTTCTGTTATTTAAGGCAAAGCCACACAGAATCACAAGTTGGAAGGGACCCCAACATTACAAAAATATAACCCCCCCAACATCAACAAACAGGTACAGAGGCAGGTATCTCCTCTCTATTCTTGAAGGTCTACTGGCATCAATTCATGAAGACAAGTACAGCACAACGAAGGCTCTGGATTGCAGGGGATAAAAAGGCAGCTGGAGATCTGTGACATGGGGTGGAAGTACCAACAAAGGCACATAGAAGGAAGTTTCAGAGTTTTCCAGAGAAAGTTAGCCATGCAGTTTTCCCCTTTCAATAAAAATATCCAACATACAGGAAGGACATGGACCTGATGGAGTGGGTCCAGAGGAGGGCCACAAAAGTGATCGGAGGTTGGAGTACCTCTGCTCCAAAGGCAGGCTGAGGGAGCTGGGGTTGTTCATCCCTGGATCTCCAGGGAGATCTAATGATTTCCAGTACCTGAAGGGGGCCTGCAAGAAGGATGAAGACTGTTTACAAAGGCCTGCAGTGATAGGATGAGGGGCAATGGCTTCAAACTAGAGAAGGGCAGTTTTAGATTGGATGTTAGGAACAAGTTCTTTACCATGAGGGTGGTGGAACACTGGAACAGGTTGCCAAGGGAGGTAGTTGAGGCCCCATCCCTGGAGATACTCAAAGTGAGGCTCAACAGCACTCTGGGGAACCTGATCTAGTTGAGGATGTCCCTGTTGACTGCAGAGGGGGGTGGACTACACAACCTTTGGAGGTCTCTTCCAACCCAAACCATTCTCTGATTCTATGAGTCTATTACCTGAAAAAGTACAGACATGATGTATGTATTAGTGATGCTGGCATATCCTAAAGTTTCAGTCTAGTGACTGGTGGTGGAAAGTCATCCCAAGGAATAATTTTAGGGGACAGAGTTCAAACTCACAAGCACTCAAAGCTAGGCAAGGCAGAATTGCTTACCCTGGTGCATCAGTGCACTTTATTTATCAACAGTTGGCTCAAGATGAGCCAGCCTGTGCCCACGTGGCCAAGAAGGCCAACAACATCCTTGCCTGGATCACGAATAGTGTGACCAATCAGACCAGGGAAGCCATTGTCCCTTGTACTCAGCACTCATCAGGTCACATCTGACCCCTGTACTCAGCACTTGTCAGGACACAGCTGTGACCTGGAATACTGAATTTGGGCCACTCACTACAAGAAAGACATTGAGGTGCTGGAGAAAGGTAACAAAACTGGTGAAGGGTCTGGAGAAAACTTGTGAGGAACAGCTGAAGAACTGGGGTTCCCTCAGCCTGGAGGGCTCTCTACAGCTCCCTGAAAGGAGGTTCCAGTGAGGTGGGGGTTGGTCTCTTCCCCCTAATATCAGGTGATAGAATGAGAGGAAATGGCTTCAATTTCCACCAGGGAAGGTTTAGGTTGGATATTAGAAGAACCCTTTCTTCACTGAAAGGGTTCACAAAGACTGGAATAGGCACCAGGAATAGATTCAATTACCTTACAGGTCTTTCCCAACCAATACAATTCTGCTATTCCATAATGCGTGGTGTACAAATTCTGTAATACATGTTTACAAAGCCAACAAGTTTGTTACTTAAAGGTGTCCCATACATCTTCACTGGCTTTGACACCAAACAAATTCCTTCTGGGCACTATCAAGAACAACAGAAATTGGGTAATATGGAATTACAGTAGTAGGTTTATGGATATATTCTGGTACTGCCAGTGATGCAGCCAAACCAAAAGCCAATTTAATTATGGCTCCAGACAGAACTCAAGCAGGATGAAGTTACCTCTGTACAGAAAACATAACTGCATTTAAATGATGCTTTTAGCTTAAACTTTATTACAGTTCCATCTAAAGCAATAAAATAGTGTCACTATTTTTTGTCTAGCATCAAAGCCTAGTCTCTGCTAGAGCTGGATTTGCTAATGCAGCTACAGAAGTGAGGTCATGAAGGGTGGTTAGTGGCGGAGAGGTAAGGCAATACTGTCTTCAAGTGGGGGGTTGGTCTCTTCTCCCTAGTATCAGGTGATAGAATGAGAGGAAATGGCCTGAAATTGTGCCAGGGGAAGTTTAGGTTGGATATGAGAAAAAATTTCTTACTTGCAAAAGTGGTCAGGCATTGGAACAGGCTGCCCTGCCCAGGGAGGGGGTGGAGTCACCATCCCTGGAGGTGTTCAAGAAATGTGTAGACAAGGCACTTGGGGACATGGTTTAATGGCCATGGTGGCCTTAGGGTTGGACTTGATGATTTTAGAGGTCTTTTCCAACCAAAACAATTCTGTGATTCTATGACTCCCCTCACACAGCAGAAAGCATCATTTCTGCATGTTAAATGTTAAGTGGTGTTAAGGGGAACCAGAGAAGAGATGAGAGGTTTGTATCTCTCTTTAGCTGCCATTCAAAGGTTGACCATGAATCTGAATTTTGACAGACACACATCACTTTCAGCTTCAAAACACAGATCATAGAATGTCAAGATACATCAAATTGAAAGCACTTCAGGACATGGTTTAATGGCCAAGGTGGCCTTAGGTTGATGGTTGGACTCGATGATCTTAGAGGTCATCTCCAACTGAAACAATTCTGTGATTCTATGACTATGAATCAAATTGAAGCTGTTCCAAACAGCAACTTCACTGGCATTAAGCCAAAATGAAGCAGATTGGGTGGGGAATAAGAGGCCAAGATATGAAATAGCAATGAGAGTGCTCAGAAGTGAGGAAGAAAAGCAGTGGAGTTTCCAAGCGCCACTAAGCAGCAGAACTGGGCTCAGTGAACAGCAGCATTAACTGCACAGACTCAGCATCCCTCCCTGTTTTACAAACATCTGCTTCCAACACACAATACCAATTACAAAAATTAAATCTCTCACACCAAAATAAACACACACACCCCCCACCATCTTTGTATAAATAAGTTGTTCCATGCACTGGCATTTTGGTATTAGGCTAGAAATGCACATGACAGTATAGGAAACAAGCTGATAAAAAAAAAACCAAAACCAAAAATTAACAAAACCCCAAAACCCAGAAAACCCTACAGTGGACTGGACTAAGAGCCTCTGAGTCCTGGAATGCCTCACACCTCCTGCTGAATTTCAAACAGCAATTAAACCCAAGTCATACATTGTTATGGTAGGTTCTGACAGCAGGAGTTCAAATTGTTCCTTGAAGACACATATCTGCCTTCATTGCCTGCCTCTGCTGTAGCAAACCCTGCTGAGAGAGCAGGCTCAGCTCCTAGCAGATGCAGCTTCAAGTCTCCTCTGTGACATATTCTTCTCATAGGCATGCAAGGCCATCAGCCTTAGACATTCTGCATTTGCTATTCACAGCATTTTGTTTCTGTAAAGAAAGCCCAAAACACCTAAAGGTGAGGCTGCAAGATCTTGGGAACTGTTTTTCACCTCTGAAAGGTTTATGAGCATTAAGGAGTGATGTAGCTATGACTACAAAAAACAAACCAACCAACCAAAATTCCCCAAAAAAACTGCAATGAGGATGGATTGGTCTGGATTTTCTGCTAGCATGAGGCTGCAATGAACAGAAGATACATAAATATATTAAATATGCTAACAGATGCACCTTGGCAACATTATTATGGCTACCTTGTTTCCTGTATACTGACTTAAAAGCAACAGACCACCTAACCTAGGCAAAGCAAACAAAATTCCTCACATGATTTCACACTGACAGAGAGTGGATTCACAGTTATGACAGAGCACTCAAGATACCTCAGTGAGATCTGTGCCAGAATAACCTACCTGCAGGATCAGCCCAGTTCATTCTGGTAACAAATCATAGAACCACTGAGGTTGGAAAACACCTCCAAGATGATCAAGTACAACCATCAGCCTAAGACCACCATGGCCGTTAAACCATGTCCCCATGTGCCATGTCCACATGTTTCTTGAACACCTCCAGGGATGGTGACTGCACCACCTCCCTGGGCAGCCTGTTCCAATGCCTGACCACTCTTGCAGGAAAGAAAGGTAAGAAATTTTTTCTCATGTCCAACCTAAACCTCCCCTGGCACAATTCCAGGCCATTTGCTCTCAAACACACACCAGATAAGGACATCTGCACTACTGGCAGTTCATGATCTTAATCCTCTCCAACTACCAAAAAACCAAACCAACAAACAAACAAACAAAAAAAGGCTAAAAACCTGGGGAAGAGGAGAGTTTGAAAATCTGTTACCTTCTAACCAATCTCCCTGACAGACTTGCTCCTCCATTTTTTGATCCAAGCAGAAAATTAAATCTAATACCAGGAAATTCCTTTAATATCACAACCAGCTTAAACTCTGCTAATATAATGTGCAAACATTACCACAAAATGGTAGGGGTTGGAAGGGACCTCTGGAGATCAACACCCCTGCCAGAGCAGGATCACCTAAAGAAGGTCACACAACAACATATCCAGGGGGTGTGGAATATCTCCAGAGATGGAGACTCCATCACTTCTCTGGGCCACCTGTTCCAGTGCTCTGTCATTCTTAAATGAAAGAAGTTTCTCCTCATGTTTAGATGGAAATTCCTGAGTTCAAGTTTGTGCCTGTTACTCCCTGTCACTGAACACCACTGAAAACAGACTGGTCCCATCCTGACAGCCACCCTTTCAGTATTTCTAAGCACTGATGAGATACTCTCTCAGTCTTCTCTTGTCCAGACTAAAAAGACCCAATTCTCTCAGTCTTTCCCCATAAGAGGGATGTTTCAATGACCTCAGCATCTTTGTAGCCCTCTTCTGTACCCTCTCAAGCACATTCCTGTCCTTCTTGAACTGGGGAGCCCAGAACTGGACACAGTATTCCAGATGTAGTCTCATTAGGTCAGAGTAGAAGTGGAGAAGAACCTCCCTTGACCTGCTGGCCACACTCTTCTTGGTGCAGCCCAGGATGACATTGGCCTTCTTGGCCACGAGGGCAAATTTCTGGCCCATGCTCATTCTGTCGTCCACCAGGACTCCCAAGTCCTTTTACCGAGAGCTACTCTCCAGCAGGTCAGCCCCCAACCTGTACTGCTCCATGGGGCTGTTCTTTCTCAGATGCAGGACTCCACACTTGCCCTTGTTGAATTTCATTGGCTTTCTCCCTGCCCAGGTCACACTGGATGGCAGTGCAGCCTGACAGGGTGTCAGCCACTGGGATGGACCCAGTACTGACCCCTGGGGAACACAGCTAGCCACAGGCCTCCAAGTGGACTCTGTCCCACTGACTCTCTGAGCTCCATCCTTCAACCAGTTCCCAATCCATCTCACCACCCAATCATCCAATACATGTATCTTAAGCTTGGCTGTAAGGCTGTCACAGGAGACAGTGACAAAAGCCTTGAGGTTGAAGTAGACCACATCCATTGCCCTCCTCCCATCTACCCATCTACTTAGGCCATTGCACCAGACTATCAGCTTGGTCAAGCACAGCTTTCCCTTGGTGAATCCGCACTGAACAATTAGTTTACTTTCCATACACACTGAACTGCAGCTTAAGTACATCTATCTGCAAAGTCAATCTAGATCACTGTTTGCAAAGCTTGTGTAGCCTGCTGGTAGTCAGAATAAACACATCTGAAAAAAGCAAGAACTAAGCAGAGGCATCACCACAAACATCACACAGAGGTATGCTCTCATCACCCTGGACCAGTAATGCTAAGTGTCCCTCTTAGGCAAGTCACAGAATCATAAAATGGTTTAGATTGGAAGGGATCTTAAAGATCATCTAGTTCCAGTCCCCCTGCCAGAGGCACAGACACTTTCCATTAGAGCTGGTTGGTCCAAGTCCTCTCCCTCCTCCCTGCAGAGTGTTTTTCAGGAGAGCCTGTTCATCTCCTCTCCAACACTGCTACTTCAATTTGCTTTTCACAGCTGTGGTCAGCAGTACCTTGGAGAACAGAATTTTACCTTGACTAACCAACTCAGTCAAATGGCAAACTGTTGCTCAATGGTCTTGTTACATAAAATATTGATTTATTAAAAGGCCCAAAGGCTGAAATAAATAATTTTAAACCTCCATTCCAAAGAAAATAAAGCTCATCTTACCCAGTCAGATCATGTGATGCTAGATGCAGTCGCCACAATCATCAAGGTTAATGCTGTACTGCTGAGACCACACCTTGAGCACTGTATGATTCTAAGAGTTAAACTCAAAAAAACACTCAGTGGTTAGGAACATGGAGATTTGATATTTTCATAGAATGGTTTGACTTGAAAGGGACCTTAAACACCCTCTAGTTCCAATCCCCCTGCCAGGAGCAGGGACACCTTCCACTAGGCCAGGCTGCTCAAGGCTGTGGCTTTAAACACCTCCAGGAAGGGGCATCCACAACCTCCCTGGGCAACCAGTTCCAGTGTCTCACCATCCTCACTGGAAAGAATTTCTTCCTAATACCCAGTCTAAATCTCCCCTCTTTCAACCATTCCCCCTCATCCTATCACTATAGGCCCTTGTAAAAAGTCCCCCCAACAGCTTTCTTGAGGCTGCTATAAGGTCTCCCCAGAATTTTCTCTTCTCTAGGCTGAACAGCCTAAATTTTCACAGCCTGTCCTCATAGGGGAGCTGCTCCAGCCCTCTGATCATCTTTTGGCATCCTCTGGACAACTACAACAGTTCCATGTCCTTCTCGTGTTGGGGGCCTTAGCTCTTGGATGCAGCACTCCAGGTAGGGTCTCACAAGAGCAGAGAAGAAGAGAGTCACCTCCCTCAACCTGATGGTCACCTTTCTTTTGATGCAGCCCAGCACACAATAGCCTTCTGGGCTGCAAGTGCACACTGCTGGCTCACGTTGAGTTTTTCACCCCCAAGTCCTTCTCCTTCAAAGTGCTCTCAAGCTGCTCCTCACACAGCCTGTATTGGTGCTTGGGATTGCCCTGACCCAGGTGCAAGACCTTGCACTTGGAACTGCTGAGCTTCATGAGGTTGGTGTGGGCCCACACCTCACCAGCCTGTCCTGGTGCCTCTGGATGGCATCCCTGCCCTCCAGCGTGTCACCTGGACCACACAGCTTGGTGTCATTCACATTTCTATTCAAATTCTGAAGACAAGGAATTTTGCAGAGGAAAAAAACAATGTAATTTGTAGGTTTGCCATGCAAGCTTCACAATGCCAAGTCCTTTCTGAAATTTAATAAAAATTAGCTTAAGTGGGGAACTGCCACTTGCTGCACTGACACATCGGATCAGACTAAATAAGACTAAGTGGGCCAAAATTTATGGGGGTTTCAACCCCAGTGCTGAGCAGAGCAGAGATTTGTAGTTACACTGAAGGCATTTGCCAGAGCTGATAAAAACATTTTATCATGCCAACTCTTAGTCACTTAAAGCATCTCTCTATAGCCCTCCTCTAATAATTTTTTCCTATTTTTGTAAGGAATTCTCCCCACCTTTTTGGAGCATGCTCAGGGGAACATGTTCAACCTTCCTCTGCTCCCTGTAAATCTACTGTTTCATTCTCTAATCTGCAACCTCACCATTTTTTAGCCTGCAGACAGCTGGTGACTTGCCCAAAGCTGATGTCCTCATGGCTGACCCACTTTTTCTTCTACCCTTGGGAAATCCCACTGCATTCTCAACCATACTCAACAGTTCCCTGAGCTTTTTTCCTCAGGCAGAAGTCCCTAGAGGTGTAAAACTTGGTTTGAGATTGGAATCTCAAATTTCATTGTTATTTGAAGGATCTACATTTCTAGAGGAATTTGTTTCCTTTGTATTTAGCATCTAAAGATAACATCGACAAAGAAAGAAGGAACATCAACAAACAAAATGTGGCTGGCACTTGTTTCTCTCTATGCCTGAACATCCTCAGAAGATTCAGGAGAACTGCTGTATATGCAACCTGGGTCTGTTTAATTTCTTTCTGCACTACTGTGAGTCAGTTTCCAAGGAGAAACCAAGATTATAAATAATTGTTTTAGTTGGAAAATACCTTGAAGATCATCAAGTCCAACTGCTATCTAACCCCTTCAAGGGTGGTGCTAAACCATGTCCCTCAACATCTTATCTCTGTGTCTTTTAAACACCTTCAGAAATAGGGATTGAGCCGCCTCTCTGGGGAGCCTGTTCAAGTCTTTGGAAGCCTATCAGGGAAGAAGTTTTCCTCTAATCTCCAATATAAAACCTTCCCCAGTGCAAGTTGAGGCCATTTCCTCTCACGCTATCCCTTGTTCCTAGAGAGAAGAGACTGACCCCACCTCACTGCTAGGAATTTCAGGGAGCGAGTGAGAAGGTCTCCCCTTAACCTCCTTTTCTCCAGCTTACACAATCAGAGTTCCCTCAGCAACTCCTCACAAGACCTGTTCTCCAGACCTCTCAACCACCTCCACTGTCCTTTCTGAGATCATTTCCCTGGTAAAGATGAGGTGGAAGAAAACATCTGATATAACTACATCTTTTTCACATATAGAATCACAGAACTGTTTTGGTTGGAAAAGACCTCTAAGATCATCAAGTCCTGAGCAGAGGCCAACCAGCCTGTCTCCTGGATGAGAGATAGAAAAGAAATAAAAAGAGAGAACAAAGATAAGCAAGAAGATGCTGCAGACTTTGGGATGTTTATTTTCAAAAGCTATGCAGAAGAACTGGAAAAACAAAAAGACTGACTTCCACACCAGGGGGTCAGAAAACTGAATATGAAAATCAATTGACAGGAAGAGAAGTTATGATTCATAGATACATTAAGAAAGGCTAAGTGGGTTTAGGAATACTCAACAAGCACACAGACAAGGCCACCTCACTAATAATGACACCTCTGGCTAGCCAATACTTTCTGGTAGTATATCAAGCCAAAGGCCTTAAAAACGATGATGTCCCAGGATAAAACTGAAGTTTCCCTAAAACTAACTAGCTAAAAGAGGCAAATACAGGATTAAAGATTGCCTAGTTCCAACCCCACTGCTGTGGGGAGGGACAATTTCTACTAGATCAGGTTGCTCAAGGCCCTGTCCAACCTAGCCTTGAACACTTCCAGGAAGGGGGCATAGAAGCATTTTGTTTGGAAAAGACCTCTGAGATAAGTAAGACCAACCATCAAGCTAAGGCCACCACAGTCACTAAACCATGTGGCCCAAAGTGGCATGTCCCTTCTCAGTGGTGCCCAGTGATAGGACAAGTTCAGTAGGCATAAACTGGAACACAGGAGGTTTCACTTCAACATAAGGAAAAACTTCTTTACTGTGAGACCAACCGAGCCCTTGCACAAGCTGCCCAGAGAGGCTGCAGTCTCCTCTGAAGGCTTTCAAAGCCCTCCTGGACAAGTTCCTGTGCAACCTGATCTAGGTAAACCTGCTCTGTCAGGGGTGTTGCATTAGATGACTTCTGAAGGTCCCTTTTGTGAGGTCCTCACCATTCTGTGATTCATCTTATCCCTTCCACAATCCCTTCATACCTAATGGGTAAGCCACCAAAGCTTTCTACACACACAGCCCCTGGGCTGATGGTGAGCCTAACATTTACTGTCACAGGGACAGCCAGGAATCCACTTCCATCTGTCACGGCTGACACTACAGCTCTTTCTTAAGCCTAGGCTGTCCCATTTTTCCAGAGCAGAGGAAATCTGTCCCCACAAGCATTCTCTGCTTCCCACAGTGCCTATATGGCTGCAGTCAGCCCATGATCTGCAGTTTGTTCCTTTCATGTTGTTCACCAAAGATGACACAGCTTGACACTGAAAGGAAAGGGTTTTCAAGCACATCTTATTTGATTAGATGTACAAGTCCACCACATTGTTAGCATCTTCCTTCTAAACTACACACAAGACCCTTTCCCATGTAAACAGCTAATGAGTAGTGAGGAAGACCTGATGAAAAACTGTGAAACTGGGTAAGACCAAAAGGTGCTGTTGAGTCCGATAGAAAAGCCAGTGTGGGCATTCTTTTTGTCCTCTAATATGTTGATGTTATTTCCTGGCCTCCAGGGAGAGTTCACCTGAATAAGCCACCCGATACATTTGAGGTCCAAGTCACATTGCTATTCCTAGTTTATTTCCCCTGTTTTCTGGGATAACTGTTGTGGGTCTCAACAGGCTGTATGTCACTAGTGGTGTTCCACAGGGCTCAGAACTGGGGCCAATTCTCTTTAACACCTTTATCGATAATCTGGATGAGGGCACTGAGTGCACCCTTATTAAGTTTGCAGATAACATGAAGCTGGGTGGGATTGCTGATCTGCTGGAGGGCAGGAAGACTCTGCAGAGAGACCTGGACAGGCTGGATTGATGGACTGGGGCCAGATGTATGAGGTTTAACAAAGCCAAGTGCCAGGTCCGCACTTGGGTCACAACAATCTCATGCAATACTCCAGGATCGGGGCAAAGTGGCTGGAAAGATGCCTGGCAGAAAAGGACCTAGGGGTGCTGGTTGACAGCCATCTGAACATGAGCCAGCAGTGTGCTCAGGTGGCCAAGAAGGCCAACACCATACTGGCCTGGATCAGGAACAGTGTGGCCAGCAGGAGTAGGGAAGTGATCGCGCCACTATGCACAGCACTGGTGAGGCCACACCTTGCATACTGGGTTCAGTTTTGGGCTCCTCACTGCAAGAAAGACCTTGAGGTGCTGAAGCATGTCCAGAGAACAACAGCTGGTGAAGGGTCTGGAGAACAGGTCTGGTAAGAGTGGCTGAGGGAATTGAGGTTGTTTAGTCTGGAATGCTCTCTATAACTTCCTGAAAAGAAGTTGAGTGANGGAAAAACAAAAAGACTGACTTCCACACCAGGGGGTCAGAAAACTGAATATGAAAATCAATTGACAGGAAGAGAAGTTATGATTCATAGATACATTAAGAAAGGCTAAGTGGGTTTAGGAATACTCAACAAGCACACAGACAAGGCCACCTCACTAATAATGACACCTCTGGCTAGCCAATACTTTCTGGTAGTATATCAAGCCAAAGGCCTTAAAAACGATGATGTCCCAGGATAAAACTGAAGTTTCCCTAAAACTAACTAGCTAAAAGAGGCAAATACAGGATTAAAGATTGCCTAGTTCCAACCCCACTGCTGTGGGGAGGGACAATTTCTACTAGATCAGGTTGCTCAAGGCCCTGTCCAACCTAGCCTTGAACACTTCCAGGAAGGGGGCATAGAAGCATTTTGTTTGGAAAAGACCTCTGAGATAAGTAAGACCAACCATCAAGCTAAGGCCACCACAGTCACTAAACCATGTGGCCCAAAGTGGCATGTCCCTTCTCAGTGGTGCCCAGTGATAGGACAAGTTCAGTAGGCATAAACTGGAACACAGGAGGTTTCACTTCAACATAAGGAAAAACTTCTTTACTGTGAGACCAACAGAGCCCTTGCACAAGCTGCCCAGAGAGGCTGCAGTCTCCTCTGAAGGCTTTCAAAGCCCTCCTGGACAAGTTCCTGTGCAACCTGATCTAGGTAAACCTGCTCTGTCAGGGGTGTTGCATTAGATGACTTCTGAAGGTCCCTTTTGTGAGGTCCTCACCATTCTGTGATTCATCTTATCCCTTCCACAATCCCTTCATACCTAATGGGTAAGCCACCAAAGCTTTCTACACACACAGCCCCTGGGCTGATGGTGAGCCTAACATTTACTGTCACAGGGACAGCCAGGAATCCACTTCCATCTGTCACGGCTGACACTACAGCTCTTTCTTAAGCCTAGGCTGTCCCATTTTTCCAGAGCAGAGGAAATCTGTCCCCACAAGCATTCTCTGCTTCCCACAGTGCCTATATGGCTGCAGTCAGCCCATGATCTGCAGTTTGTTCCTTTCATGTTGTTCACCAAAGATGACACAGCTTGACACTGAAAGGAAAGGGTTTTCAAGCACATCTTATTTGATTAGATGTACAAGTCCACCACATTGTTAGCATCTTCCTTCTAAACTACACACAAGACCCTTTCCCATGTAAACAGCTAATGAGTAGTGAGGAAGACCTGATGAAAAACTGTGAAACTGGGTAAGACCAAAAGGTGCTGTTGAGTCCGATAGAAAAGCCAGTGTGGGCATTCTTTTTGTCCTCTAATATGTTGATGTTATTTCCTGGCCTCCAGGGAGAGTTCACCTGAATAAGCCACCCGATACATTTGAGGTCCAAGTCACATTGCTATTCCTAGTTTATTTCCCCTGTTTTCTGGGATAACTGTTGTGGGTCTCAACAGGCTGTATGTCACTAGTGGTGTTCCACAGGGCTCAGAACTGGGGCCAATTCTCTTTAACACCTTTATCGATAATCTGGATGAGGGCACTGAGTGCACCCTTATTAAGTTTGCAGATAACATGAAGCTGGGTGGGATTGCTGATCTGCTGGAGGGCAGGAAGACTCTGCAGAGAGACCTGGACAGGCTGGATTGATGGACTGGGGCCAGATGTATGAGGTTTAACAAAGCCAAGTGCCAGGTCCGCACTTGGGTCACAACAATCTCATGCAATACTCCAGGATCGGGGCAAAGTGGCTGGAAAGATGCCTGGCAGAAAAGGACCTAGGGGTGCTGGTTGACAGCCATCTGAACATGAGCCAGCAGTGTGCTCAGGTGGCCAAGAAGGCCAACACCATACTGGCCTGGATCAGGAACAGTGTGGCCAGCAGGAGTAGGGAAGTGATCGCGCCACTATGCACAGCACTGGTGAGGCCACACCTTGCATACTGGGTTCAGTTTTGGGCTCCTCACTGCAAGAAAGACCTTGAGGTGCTGAAGCATGTCCAGAGAACAACAGCTGGTGAAGGGTCTGGAGAACAGGTCTGGTAAGAGTGGCTGAGGGAATTGAGGTTGTTTAGTCTGGAATGCTCTCTATAACTTCCTGAAAAGAAGTTGAGTGAGGTGGGGGTTGGTCTCTTCTCCCTAGTACCACGTGATAGAACGAGAGGAAATGGCCTGGGATTGTGCCAGGGGAAGTTTAGGTTGGACATCCAGAAAAAAATTATTTACTGCAAGAGTGGTCAGGCATTGGAACAGGCTGCCCAGGGAGGTGGTGGAGTCACCATCCCTGGAAATGTTCAGGAAATGTGTGGACAGGGCACTTGGGAACATGGTTTAACAGCCATAGTGATGTTAGTTCAACAGTTGGACTCAATGATCTTGGAAGTCTTTTCTGATATAAATAATTCCATGATACCATGATTCTCTGTAGGCACTGGTGTGGAGAAGACAAAGAGTTGGTCCTGCATTACATGGATGGTTGCACACCCAATTTGTAGCTGGTAATACTCTTACAGGCAAAGAAGTCTCAATTTGGGTCCAGACACATGGAGTAAAAACCACATCATCTCTCTCACCTCCCAGCTCTACTTTCCAACACTTCCATAAACATCCAAGTGATTCTCCCATTCTTCCTCTGCCCTCCAGAATAGAGGGCTCATGGGTGACCTTCCTTACCCCTCTCTCCCAAAGCAACCTCCACATCTGTTCCAATTGGACAATGTCCCACAATGTCATGTAAGGGGATTTCTGGATGTTTTAGAGGAATACCCACATTTTGGTTATTTTTGATGGACAAAGGGGGAGGGAAGCACTAGTGGAACCCATTCTGTATCTTATTCAATAAACCAGCAGAACCTAAACGCCCTTTTTGGCCAATGCTTCCACAATCACTCCAGCAAATATTGGTCTATGCCTTATGACATTCAAAGGAGAGGATACCAACAAAGCCAATGAATCCTAAAAAATGAGAAGAGTGTTTAGAAAGCCCTTGAGAACTTTATAGAGACATATTCTCCTATAAAGTCTTATTTTCCATCTTCTGCTGCGTTTTCAAAGTACACTGATGTTACTTGAAGGTTATTATGGAGCTCTGACAAATTAATCTAATCTAGGACCTTCTCAGGAGGAGAAGCCATTCCTGAAGAGGTTATCTGGACCCTGTTCCTTGATAGATAAATAAGACCAAGGCAGGGAATTAACATGACACAACCGAATAGATGAGCCCACAGCAAGACCCACGTGACAGGAGGAGGCTACACTATAAAGTGATGTGGCAATCTTTCTGTAGGAGAGGACAAGAAACAGTGTGAAAGGATCTCAATGCTAAATATAAAAGAAGAAAAAGGGATTTACCTCTCCTTGCATCTGCCTGACCATTCCTGCTTTAGAAAACAAATGCCAGCTGCTTCCACCGGAGAAGAGCTCCACGCTGCCTTTTGCAGCATAGAGAGATATGCTTGCCTTCACCAGCAAACACTGAGGTTGGGATGCAGAGGGAAAGGGAAAGAGATCTGCATGTGGGCCATATTCTTCATTAGCATCAACTCTGGGACCCGGTGAAGAACAAACACTCTGTTACAGAGGACCAAGAGCAGTGATGCGGATTTGACTTTCCTTTTGCAATTATTCCAAGACAAAAGGGTTAGTCAGGTATCCCAAAGACTGATCCTTGTAAAACTGTTCTACAAGGGAATTGTCATTCTGGTGTTTTTCTCTACCAGGCAGAGAATTTTGCCTATTTCTGAAGGAATAAGATCATCATAAAGCACGTAAGAGCACACAGAATACAAAAACAGCAGCAGTGGACATCACACACCCCACTTGTGAGCATTGCATCTCAAGAGTTTCTGATCCCACACACAGCAGCAGGAGAATGCTTGTAATGAATTGGCTGCTTACTGGCATGCAAAGGAAAAAAAGCCAAAACATGAACACAGAATTTCTAACCTGCCCCTCTTATACTGACAGATGGTCTCAAAAGAAGCTGATACAGTGAGAGTCCTGATGCACATTGCCCTTCAGTCATAGCACCTGTATAGGGACAGCACCTGTAAGCATGAGTGCTGAAGGAGCACTAGCACACCCTATCTCACACACAGTATGAGATTAAATTTCAGTCAGGGAAAAAGTTCACAGGCTGAACAATTTCTGGGGCAACTCACTGAGAACTTCACTGCTTCAAATTAAAAAATAAAGAAGACAGACTTTAATGTACTGTTGGCTTCAGCTGCTCAGAAACATGTTTTCATAAAATCATAGAATTATCTTGGTTGGAAAAGACCTTTATGATCATCGAGCTCAACCATCAACCTAATACCACCGTGGCCATTAAACCACATCCCCAAGTACCATGTCCATACATTTCTTGAATACCTCCAGGAACAGTAAGTCAAACACCTTCCTGGGCTTCCTGTTCAAATGCCTGATGACTCTTGTAGGAAAGGAATTTTTCCTCATATCCAACCTAAACCTTCCCTGGCACAAGTTCAGGGCAGTCTCCTCTTCTTCTACCACCTACAGAGATGAGACCGAGCCTCACCTCACTCCAAGCTCTTTTCAGATAATTGTAGAGAGCAATGAGGTCTCCTCTACTCCACACAAGCAATCCCAGTTCCCTCAGCTGCTCCTCATCAGACCTTATCTCCAGACCCTTCACCAGCTTTTGTACCTTTCTCTGAATATGCTCCAGCACCTCAATGTGTTTCCTGTAGTGAGTGGCTCAAAACTGAACTCAGTATTCCAGGTGAGGCCTCACCAGTGCTAAGCACGGTGGCATCATCACTTCCCTACTCCTGCTGTCCACACTATTCCTGACCCAGGCCAGGATGCTGGTGATCATTGTGGCCACCTGGGCGCACTGCTGTCTCAAGTTCAGTTAGGTATTAACGACCCCCAGGTCCTTTTCTACTGGGCAACCTTCCAGACATTTTCCATTTCATTTGAAATCCCCACTCCCATGAAAACCACAGCATCTCTTGAACCTGGCATGCAAGTAGCTCAGCAACACCAACAGAGTGGCAGTGTCCTTCTAGTGCTTTCTGTGGCATATTGGTTTCTTGTTAATACAAGACAGCCTTCAAGGTCATGGTGCTGATCTTCAAAGTTCTCAGTGGGTCAGACCCAGGTGAGCAGATACCTCCTCTCCTGGTATGCAGTGAAAGCATCATGACTGCAGCCACATTCACCAGCACACATCTGTGACACCGTGAGTAATAAAGACACAAAGGCAGGAAACTTCAAGCTAAAAAGCTGCAGAAGACACAGCAACACACACAGGAGTAAAATCCCTCAACTCCCCAGCCGCTAATGAGGAGAAACTCACAGCCTCCTGCCTCAAGCCCAAGTGCCAATGAGTTATCCCCAAAACAACAGCACTTCAGCCCCAAAGCCCCTATGAAACAGGCTGGCTTTCTAGCACAGGGTTAAGCAGGCTCCGAGTGCCACTGTCTGAGTGACATTAGAGGGATGCTCGTCCCCCGCCGCGGGCGGCAGCCTGGCCTCGCTCAAACCAACACCCTGCCTGCAGGCCCGGCCCGGCCTCCCGCCACACGGCCACCCGCTGCCTTCGCACCTCCTCTCCCAACTCGGCACCGGGGACCGGGAAGACGCCAGAGCAGCCCGGCACCACCACCCGGCAAGACCGCTCCTCCTCAGCGGAGCCTTTTCAGGCGCAGAGCGAACAGAGCACCCCTGCCTCAGCCTGCCCATAGACCCACACCCAGCTTGTGGTCGCCCGCGCACCTGCGAGGCCACCGCCCGCCCTTCCCCCGGGGGACAAGTGCCCCCCGCCCCGGGCCTCGCCCCGAGGCCCCAGCACCCTCCCGGCCGGGAGGGGGTGAGGTTTGGTAATAGGTAACCGCCGCTGTCCCCCCACCCTCCTCCGCCCT
>WBNM01028451.1:7381-23145 GCA_013399055.1 Ramphastos sulfuratus | reverse complement strand
CCTGGAGCCCCTTCAGGCACTGTAAGGCCGCTTTAAGGTCTCCCTGGAGCCTTCTCTGCTCCAGGCCAAACAGCCCCAACTCTCCCAGCCTGTCCCCACAGTGGGAGCCTCTCTAGCCTCTGATCATCTTTGGCCTCTGATCATCTTTGGCCTCCTCTGAACCCACTCCAGCAACTCCATTTCCCTCTTACATTGGGGACAGCAGAACTGGAGGCAGTGCTGCAGGTGGGGTCTCAACAGAGCAGAGCAGAGGGATAGAATTCTCTCTCTCATCCTGCTGGTCACACTGCTTTGGATGCAGCCCAGGATATGATTGGACATTTTGCAGGGGCAGAAGCCATGATGCAGTAGCACGCATAGAGCTTGGCTAGCATCCATCCAGTTTAGTGAAACAAGAGTCAAGGGGTTACATTTCTGCTGCCTTCTGTTGGGCCAAGATTCAGCTGAACTCTGTGGGAGATTTCTTTTCATTCTCTGTTTCTCTCCCACAAGACAGACATGGTGGAGCACTTCCCATACTAACGGAGAGACCTCCCATTTTAAACAAGCTGCTTCCTGAGTTACAGTAAATGAAGGACAAAAAATGGATTGGAAAGCCCCAGCAGAAGTGTTCCCCCCAGCCTCTGCTGCTAAAAAAAAAGGTACTTGAACCGATGCCACCTCACAAGCAACTGTCAGATGTTTCAAACCAACATAGCTCCTCAGGACAGGAGGAGTATCTGAAGGGGGTTTCCAGTATCTGAAGGGGGCTACAGGAGGGCTGGGGAGGGATGATTTACAAAGTTTTGTAATGACAGGATGAGGAGGAATGGGTTTAAGCTGGCAGAGGGGAGATTGAAATGGATGTTAGGAAGAAGTTCTTTCTGGTGAGGGTGGTGAGACACTGGCACAGGTTGCCCAGGGAGGTTGTGGAGCACAGAAGATCCACATCACATGATCGAAGATCACATTCTGTGATTCTGTGCTCCACAACCTCCCTGGAGGTGTTCAAGGTCAGGTTGGATGAGACCTTGAGCGACCTGTTCTAGTGAGAGGTGTCCCTGCCTATGGTAGAGGGTTGGGACTGGATGAGCTTTGAGGTCCCTTCCAACCTAAACCATTCTATGGTTCTCTGACATTCAGTACCATTACAGGAATCAAGGGCAGTGGTTCAGTGCTTTGGATCAGAGGGCTGACAATATGCACACTGAATGCATCTCAGACATACAGGCTCTTGTTGCACTGCACAGGGTGTGCTGCTGCAAGTACAAAACTAAGCCAGCTGCCTGCCCTCCCCTAAGTGTGGCATGGCCACAACCTGTGCTCACCCTGTCTGACAGCCAGAGACAGTCATCACTCAAAAGGAAGTTGCTGATTGTGTTGATTTGAGGCTAACTGGAGTATTTTAATGAGAGAAATTAGATCATTGGTTGTGGAAAGAAAATAATGATGATGTCTACACCATTCATTGTTTTGCTGAGAGGGATAAAAAGTCAAAATATAAACAAAGAATTCTCATTGTGTCCTGGGACTGTTGCCCTGTTTGCTTCTCTGCCTGTTCGATGTCCTTGGATCTAAACACTTCCTTTTAACCCCAATCTGCTCTGACATCTCACCTCTAATCTCAGCCACTAACACTTGAGCTTTGCTGGCTTTGTTTTGATTGTCTGTCTGAGATAAGGGGCGGAAGAAAGAGAGGTGAGCTGCTCTAAGACCTTCTGGGCTGTTTTCTTTGTCCAGGAGGGAGTTTGGATTACTGTGTTATTTCTGATTTATATATACTTGTACATACTTGTAACTATTGTGTATATCTGCTTGTAAATTGTGCCATGCTGTAAATGGAGCTTCAGCTTACTTCCAAGCCATCTAAGTTAGTCTGGTAAATTTCAAGGTGGTGAGGGGAGAAATTTCCAATCCATCATATTGATCACTACCTTCTCCCCCAGATTTAGATTCCTTGTCAGCATTCCTAAGCTTCTGCTCAGGACACAAATTCTAAACCTGTACCAGGGGCAGGGTATTAAATGACAGTGACAACAGTTTAGGCCGCATTTTTGTCGCCATGCCCACGAAATCCTGACTTGGAGTTGTCCAAAATTTTCTGACTTGCCTTAAAACAAGGATGAGGGGAAATGGCCTGAAATTGTGCCAGGCGGGTTTAGGTTGGAAATAAGGAAAAATTTATTTGCTGCAAGAGTGGTCAGGGATTGGAACAGGTTGCCCAGGGAGGTGATGGTATCACCACCCCTAGAGGTGTTCAAGAAGTGTATGGACATGGCACTTGGGGAGATTGTTTAGTGGGCATGAAGGTGTTGGACTCAATGATCTTGGAGGTCTTTTCCAACCCAAACAGTTGCCTGATTCTATGATTTTCAATCCTGTGGGCAGCACCAATCAGTTCAGCATTTCCTGCTCTAATTGCTGATTTTACTGAGTTTGACAATTAGCAATTAGCCAGTGAGAGACACCTGGTGAATGTTCCCCGGGCATTAAGCATCTCAAGTAAATCACTATGAGCAGCCACTAAAAAGGGAAAGCACCTGGACAGATCCAATCCCTCCTGCATGGCAGAGGAGGACACATTCCGAGCACAAGTTCTCCTCTGCCTAGGAGCTCCAGAGAAATTCCAGTGGCTACTCAGCTTAAGCCTACTCTAATGCTGCAGATCCCCTCGAAGCACTTGTTTAAATTAGAGCTGACATCAATTTCAATCCATGCCTTTCCCAAACTCGTATTAATAAGTCACCACTACTTTAAAATATTCATCACCCAAATTAGGTCAGATGATTAAGGGATTATTCCTACAAAGCCTGAAATTCAGAGTGTCTGAACGCCCACAGCTTCAGTGACTGAAGTGGAAAGGGAACTTTCTTATAAGCCACAAGATGGCATGGATTAGGTTTAGGCCTGAGAGCCAGAAGCTCCTGACCTCTGTTCCCTCACAATTATCTGCATTAACTGTTAGTTTTGACCTGGCACTGGCACTGGCAAGTTAGAGATAGGTGTATGTCCTTCACTCTGTGTCACTGACTGGGATACTGACAGCCTCATGTTACAAAATGGTGTCCTCAAGGTAGGAGAAACGATCCACTAAGTTGTCCTCTGTCATTCTGTATTCTCTTCAACACCACCTTGTGCATGTGTCTGGTGGGAGAGGTGTGAGTAAAGGCCTGGGATCCCACTAATTCTGCACGTCTGCATCACAGAACCATTGACTTGTCTTGGGTGGAAAAGACCTTGTAAGACAATCAAGTCCAACCATTAACCCAACACTGCTGGTTCACCACTAAACCATATCCCTAAGCACCACATCTACTTCTCTTAAATCCCTTCAGGGATGGTGACACCAACACTTCCCTGGGAAGCCCATTTCAGGGCTTGGCAACCTCTTCTGTGAAGAGATTTTTCCTTATATACAACCAAAACATCTTCTGGCACAACCTGATGTCATTTCCTCTCCTTTCAGGTAGATGTAGAGAACAAGAAGGTCTCCCCTGCACCTCCTTTTCTCCAGACTAAAAACCCCCAGGTCTCTCAGCTGCTCCTCACCAGCCCTGTTTTCCAGACCCTTCACCAGCTTCGTTGCCATTCCATGGGCACACTCCAGCCCCTCAATGTCCCTGTTATAGTGAGGGGCCTAAAACTATAGCCAGTACTCAAGGTGTGGCCTCACCAGTGTCCACTACAAGGGCACAATCAATTTCCCGCTCCTGCTGGTCACCACTGCTGATCCAGGCCAAGATACTGGTGGCCTTCTTGGCCACCTGGACACATGCTGGCTCATCTTCAGACAACTGTCAACCAAAACCCCCAGCTCCATTTCTGCAGGACAGTTTTTCAGCCACTCTGCCCCAGGCCTGTGGCACTGCATGGGGTTGTTGTGACCCACATGCAGGATCTGGCATTTGGCTTTGTTCAACCTCAGCCCACTGGCCTCAGCCCAGTGATCGGTCCAGCCTGCCTAAGTGCCTCTGTAGAGCATCCCTGCCCTCAGCCAGTCTGATACACTTGCTTGTACTGCCTACAAATTTACTGGGGATGCCCTTGAAATCCTCAACCAGATCACTGATAAAGATATTAAAAAGAATTGCCCCTAGCACACACTGGGGAACCCCACTTGTGTCTGGCCCCCAGCTAGACTTAGCTCCATTCACAGCTCTCTGGCCCTGCTCACCCAGGCAGTTTTTTATCCCAGTCAGTGTATGCCTATCCAAACCGTGAGCACTTCTCCAGGACAACACAGCATCAAAGGATTCATTAAGCAAAGGTAGACAACATCCAAAGACTTTGTCAGAAAGAAATCAGGTCCATACAGCATCACAGAATCACTGAATCACAGAATTAACCAGGTTGGAAAAGACCTCTAAGATCATTAAGTCCAACCTATCACCTAATGCTTCTCATTAACTAACCCATGGCACTACGTGCCTCATCCAGCCTCCTTTTAAACCCCTCCAGGGATGAGGACTCCACCACCTCCCTGGGCAGCACATTCCAATGCCAATCACTCTTGCTATAAAGACCTTCTTCTTAATATCCAGCTTAAATCTACCCTGGCACAGCTTGAGGCTGTGTCCTGTTGTTCTGTCCCTGAGTGCCTGGGAGCAGAGACCAACCCCACCTGGCTATAACCTCCCTTCAGGTAGTTGTAGAGAGCAATGAGGTCTGCCCTGAGCCTCCTCTTCTGCAGGCTGCACAGCCCCAGCTCCCTCAGCCTCTCCTCACAGGGCTGTGCTCCAGGCCCCTCACCAGCCTTGGTGTCCTTCTCTGGACACGTTCAGCACCTCAACATCTTTCTTAAATACGGTGGCCCAGAACTGGACACAGCACTCAAGGTGTGGCCTAACCAGCACTGAGTACAGGGGCAGAAGGACTGCTCTGGTCCCACTGGCCACACTATTCCTGATCCAGGCCAGGATGCCATTGTCCTTCTTGGCCACCTGGGCACACTGCTGGTTCATGTTCAGTTGGCTGTCGAGCAGTCCCCTCCGGTCTCTCTCTGCACCTCATAAAGCCACACTGACTGAGCCTGATCACCCGCCTATCCTGCACCTGCTCTGTGATGGCTCCACAACTTTCCTTGCACCAAGGTCAGACTGACAGGCCTGTGGTTCACACCTGCCAACTTCCCGTCAACCAGGACCTCCCCAGCTCTGCCAATGAGTAATGGAGGGCAGCCTCTGAGCTTTCTTTCTGAACAAAGCAAACATGAATTTAATATGAAACAAATCAGTCACAGAACTGTCAGGGCTGGAAGAGACCTCAAGGGTCATCCAGTTCTAATCCCCCTGCCATGGGCAGGGACACTTCACATTAAATCAGGTTGCTCAGAGCTACATCCAGCCTACACTTAAAAAAATCCAGGGATGAGGCTTCACCAGCTCCCTGGGCAACCTGTGCCAGTGTGTTATCATCCTCACTGGAAAGAACTTCTTCCTAACATCCAGTTTAAATCTCCCCTCTGCCAGTTTAAACCCTCATGGGAAAGAATTTCCTGATATCCAATCTGAATCTACCCACTCTAGTTTTGCTCCATTCCTCCCAGTCATATCACTACCTGACATCCTAAACGGTCCCTGCCCAGCTTTATTGTAGCTCCCTTCACATACTGAAAGGCCACAATAAGGTCTCCTTGGAGTCTTCTCTTCTCTAGACTGAACAACCCCAACTCTGTCAGCCTGTCCTCACAGCAGAGCAGCTCCAGTCCTCTGATCATCCTCATGGCCCTTCTCTGGACACATTCCAGCACCACCAGATCTTTCCTGTATCAGGGACTCCTGAACTGGGCACAGTGCTCCAGGTTCGGTCTCACCAAAGTGGTGCAGAGGGGCAGAATTCTCTCCCCCAACCAGAATGGTAAGGTTGGAAGGGACCTCAAAGATCATCTAGTTCCAACCCCCTGCCATAGGCAGGGACACCTCCCACTAGTACAGCTCACTCAAGGCCTCCTCCAACCTGGCCTTGAACACCTCCAGGGAGGGAGCAGCCACAACCTCCCTGGGCAACCTGTGCCAGTGTCTCACCACCTCACTGCAAAGAACTTCCTCCTAACATCCAGTCTAAATCTCCCCTCTGCCAGTTTAAACCCATTGCCCCTTGTCCTGTCATTGCAAGATCTTGAAGTGACCTTGGCTGAGTACCACATTGTAATGACTGTAATAAATGTGAAGGTACCCAGAGGTTACCAGAGAGCTGCACCAGCTGTGCCTACAGGCACACAGACCACACACACCCAGCAATGACCTGCACCCACACCCAGACACACACCTACAAGGTGGTGTTATAAACATAGATCCAGGCACCTCACAATGCTTCAAGTGAGTAACTTGTGAAGAATGATCTTATGGAAGCAAGGTTTAAAGGTGCCACGCAACTACACGTGTAAGCACGGCCTCACCGCTGACCTTACAATGCTCTTAGCGTCCTGTGCTTCACTAATGCTGCTCCTACCACTACAGGCAATTTATTCTACCCCATCTACACTCATCAAGTGCTCATAAATCAGCATTAGACCACTTTTGTACTGAGTTGCTGATTTTTAGCCAGCAGACAGCAGCAGCGTTTGGATTCAAAGTCTAATATTGGCGCACATATTGATTTTAATTAGTCTAATTAGTTCATTACACAAAAAAATCAAACAGACCATTTATTACATTCCCAACTAATGACATATGATCAAGGATTTAATATGATAATGAGCAAGATCAATTATCACTCATAAAGGAAGTCATTAACAAGTGTAAACACTGCCTAACTGAATACCATTACGAGTTATGAAGTCATAGCCAGGTCATTTGCATAAGCATACTAATTTCAGTTCATTAGGCTCCTTCCATTTCATCCTGAGAACACCTTTCATAAAGCTCCTTTTTTCCAGGAGGCTCAACTCAGAGCTGTAAACTCAATCCTTGCTGTCAGCAGTGCAGCTCTTCACTCTGTCCTCCTCCAACTCGACGCTCTTTAATCAACCTTCAATCAGAGTAGCCAATGGCTGGGGATTCTCTCAGAAAATATTAGGGAATATTACAGGAAGGAAATGAGGTTTCCAGCTGTACCAAAGTGGATCCAGGAGGATTTGTCTACTGGGGAAAACTCAAGAGCTGCTTTGCTTGCGGTCTGGGATATTTCACATGCTAAATGGAGCTGGTGATAGAAGCCAGCCCTGCCATGCCTGCTTGGCAGCACAGAGAGGAGGGAGCCACATCCCTGGCAGGTTTTCACTTCACTGGAGAAGCTGCAGATTCCAAACTTTTCCAACACAATTTGCAACTTGAGCACTACATAATTAAATATTCTACCATCCTTAAAGTCTCAATGCTTAATCCTAACTTTTAATCTGTTTGAACTTTTTTTAAGTTTCACCACCATGGTCTATTTTATACCTTACAACAGCATCGGAGCTGTCAATCAAATCTATAGCAATTAAACTTTTTGTTACAGCAGAACCACATCTGTGTGCTGCACAGCAATGGAGAATGGAAAGAGTAAGCCTTTGATCTGCGAAAATGAGTTTCCTCTTGCTCTAGTTCACAAAGGCTACTTTGGAATATTTTTTGTATGCACCTCTCTATACCAGGATACGCTGAGTGCATGATTAGAGAGCTACACATCACTTGCATGCATCTGATGGAGAGTCAAACAATTGTTTTGGTTGGAAAAGATTGAGTCCAACCATTCTCTAACTCTACCAAGGCTGGGACTAACCCATGGCCCTCAGCATCACATCTCTGCCTCTTTGAAACAGATGCAGAGATGGGGGTTCACCCACTTTCCTGGGCAGCCTGTGCCAGTGGTTGAGAAGCCTTTCAGTCAAGAAGTTTCTTGATCCAACTTAAACCTCCCCTGGTGCAACTTGAGGCCATTTCCTCTCCTATCACTTGTAACTAAGGAGAAGATACCAACCCCCACCTAGCTCCAACCTCCTTTCAAAGAGTTGTAGACAGCAATGAGGTCTCCCCTCTGACTCCTGATATAATTCAATATACTCTCATAAGAAAAGAATTAAAAGTTTTCAAAGGAAGCCATCAAAATGACTCTGAACAAGTTGTAGTAACCTGTGCTAGTGGGAGGTGTCCCTGCCTATGGCAGGGGGTTGGAACTAGATGATCCTTGAGGTCTCCTTCCAACTTTACCTTTCTATGATTCTATGATTCTATGATGGAAAGTGAGACCCTGGAACAGGGTTGTCCAGGGAGGCTATAGGTGTCCTCTCCCTGGAAGTGTTTAAGGCCAGGTTGGATGAGACCTTGGGCAACCTGGGCTGGTGGGAGGTGTCCCTGTCCATGGCACAGGGGTTGCAGTAGGTTATCCTTAAGGTCCCTTCCAACCTAAACCACTCTGTGAATCCAGCAATGTGTGATAATGCCCAATTCACAGAGGTTTGTGCAGGAGAAAAGCATTCAAGTTTAAAAGGCTACAAAATACAGCATTATGACTAGAACTTGGCAGAATATTAGTCCAAAAGAACTCACAGTCTGCTTGATTTATTGGAAGATTTCTAAGCCTTCTATCCTGGGCACTCTTCTGAGAGTGTGATGCAGTCTGCACACTAACATCTACAGAGTTAACAGAGCAAAGGCCTTTGTCCTTCCAACACAGCCCCCAGAGCTCCCAGTGTTGTCTGGCAGGTGGGTCAGGATGCCCATAAACAGGAAGACTGCTTGGATGCTACTCTCATTAGGATTTCAGCATTATTCCCACACAGGTCACCTACCTTGGTTCCCAAGTCAAAAATGCATGCAATGGTTTAAATTCTCATTCTGTGTAAAAACACAGGACTGCTTAGGGCAGGGCACACACCTGCTCACATCCAGGTGAGTTTTGAAGATCTGCAGAGAAGGAGACTCCACAGCCTCTGGGCAGCCGGCTCCAGCACCCTCACAGCAAAGAAGTTTCTCCTCATGTTGAAATGGAATTTCCTGTGACTGAGTTCACATCCATTGGCCCTCATCCTATCCCTGGGCATCACTGGAAAGAGCCTGGCTACATCCTCCTGACAGCCACCCTCCAGGTATTTGTAGGCATTTATCAGGGTCCCTCTCAGCCTTCTCTTCTCCGCAGTAAGCAGTCCCAGCCCCAGGTTTCTCAGCCTTTCCTCACAAAAGAGGCCCTTAACCATGCTCATAAATGAACTGTGCAAAATCATTATTCTATATTAAAAAAAAAAAAAAAAAAACCCAACAGAAGCCTATGGTATATATCAAAAGGAGAAGCATCAGGAACAACACAGTTTTGCTAGCAGAACAGGAGTCTGAAACATGCTTTCAGTGGGTTATGTATCAGTGTAGGTTGGGATGGCCACTGTCAGAACATCTAGCTCAGCTTTATGCCTAAAACAGGGCTAACTTCACAGTGAGGTGAGATGAGATGCCACACTGGTGTGACACTCCAGCAGAACTCTCAAACTGAATGTGACAGATTCCAGTTGTCCAAGGCTCGGGGTTGGGTTGGCCACTAGACAAGTTCCAGAGGCTCTCTATGAAGCCTTCTGCTTCCCAAAGGGCAGGGAAAGGGAATAAGGAAGAGGGACTGATGGGCTGGAAAGAAACTAAGCCAGCTTTAATGAAAACAACAACAATGAAATTTTATCTGTAGACACGTGGATACAAAACCAACCCCCTGATGGCAATGGTCACCAGCACCACTGATGCTGTGCCAGAAGGCCTACACTGGACTCAGTGGCAAAAGGGAACCAGATTCAGGATTAGGATCAAAGGGAGAAAGAAAGAAATTCTGCACAGTGTGTGGTAAAATACTGCAACAGGTGTGTTAGGAACTGTCCCCCACTACTGAAACTTACCAGAGCAGCTCAGAGGGGTTGGCAGTAAGCTAAAGCTCTACTTACAGCAAATCTGAATTACAAGCACATACACACAATATAGTTACAAGTGTTTGCAATTAGATACAACTGAGAAATAACACAGAAATCTAAACTCCCTCCTGGACAAAGAAGCTACCCAGAAGGGGCTCAGAGCCTCTCTCTCCCAGCCAACCAACCAGCAAAGCTTACTTGCTAGCTGTTAGTGGAGGATATTAGAGCTGAGCAAAGGAGAAGTGAAAGCAGCAAGAGCTCTGAATCAGTAGAAGAACAAATTGCTTACACTTTGGCTTTCAATCCCTTTTGGCAAACCAGTGAATGATACAGATTTATCATTATTATTCTTTTACACCAAATGATCTAATTTCTCTCATTAGAATATTTCAATTAGTCTCAAACCAGCACATGTGGCTGAGGCCCCATCCCTGGAGACATTCAAGATCAGACTTGATGCAGTCCTGGGCAGCCTGTTCTAGTTGGAGGTGTCCCTGCTGACTGCAGGGAGGTTGGGTAAGATGCCCTTTGAGGGTCCCTTCCAACCCAGTGCAATCTGTGAATCTGTGACAGAGTTATCCTTGGATAGAAGCCATTGAAGAAAAGAAAAAGAGGTTTGACCATGGTGACCCTCAGCTGTACACTGAGCATGATGTCCATGGCCTGGATCCCTTGTTGGGCAGTTTAAGGCCACCTCNTGAAGCCTTCTGCTTCCCAAAGGGCAGGGAAAGGGAATAAGGAAGAGGGACTGATGGGCTGGAAAGAAACTAAGCCAGCTTTAATGAAAACAACAACAATGAAATTTTATCTGTAGACACGTGGATACAAAACCAACCCCCTGATGGCAATGGTCACCAGCACCACTGATGCTGTGCCAGAAGGCCTACACTGGACTCAGTGGCAAAAGGGAACCAGATTCAGGATTAGGATCAAAGGGAGAAAGAAAGAAATTCTGCACAGTGTNTCTGGGCTAGCTCACACCAGGACACAAGTGTAAACAAAAGAGAGTTCTAAGAGAGGGTTTTTTGTTCGTTTTGGTGGGTGTTGTCTGTTTTGTTGGTGATTTTGGCGGGGGGTGGGGGGGTGTTTAGTTTTGCTAGGTTGTATTTTTTTTGGTGGATTGTTTGGAGGGGGTTGAGATTCTCATTAGGTCTTATCACTGGAATGAGATGACTGGACTGAAGGACAGAAGAAAACAAAAAGGCTGAACCACAAAAGGATACTGACTAGAACCCAGACCCTTTTAGAATTTGGCAATGAAAGCAGGGAATTGCAGGGAAGTACTCAAGGTTTACCATTGATCTAAGGACTCTTGCACCTTTTATTGATGCTGATGACACTCCACTGCAAAGCTGGCATGGTCCTTGCTCTGTTACATGGTCCCTGGACACTTAAGAGTGTAAACCAGAAGTGCCCAGAAGGTTGGAGTGCAAGGGTCAATGTACTTCGGTTAGCACATTCACACTGGTTGTAGGCACTAAGGGTAATTGGCATCCAAACCACATCCTCCAAGACAAAAGCATCAAACCCTGCACTTTGGCAGAGTGTTAGAGGCCATATTTAGAGGTGGCATCCAAATATTAACTTCAGAGTATGCAGAGCATGGATATTTAAACTGATAAAGCAATGTGATGACCAGCAACAGTGAAGAGTTCCACCAAGTCCTTACTACACTCTCAAACACTCCTTGCCCTGTGGCATCACCTAAGTTCAGGAAACAACCACCCAGTAAATACCTTCCTAGGGAACTGCACCCTGAAATGACAGCCAGTGTTGGGTGAAAAGGCATTCCAAATGCTAGCATTAAGTTATAAAGAGCTGCATTCATTTTTGTGCATGTGTGACACTGCCTCTCTTAAAACCAGCTTCTCACCCAAAAGCTGGCAAAATAAGGCTCTCAGTTGGGGACAAACTCCCCAGGAGCCAGCACTGGTCACTGGCAGCCCAGAGCCAGATGTGTGCTGACTGCATCCAAAGCAGGGACAGCAGCAGCACAGGAAGAGGATTCTGCTCCTCTGCTCTGTCTGCTCTGCTCAGACTTCACCTGCAGCACTACCTCCTTGCTGGGGTCTCCAGCACAAAGTGCATGTGGAACTGTTGGAGAGGGGCCAGAGAAGGCCACAAAGATGATCAGGGTCCCGTATGGGGACAGACTGCAAGAGCTGGGGCTGTTCAGCCTGGAGAAGAGAAGGATCATGGGAGACCTTAGAGCAGCCTTACAGTACCTGAAGGGGTTCCAGCAGAGCTGGGAAGGGACTTGATGAGGGTTTGGAGTGACAGGACCAGGGACAACGGATTGAAGCTTGAGGAGGGAACTGAGACTGGAGATTATGAAGGAATTCTTGAGACTGAGGGTGGGGAGGCACTGGAACAGGTTTCCCAAAGAGGTTGTGGATTCCTCCTCCCTGGAGATGTTCAAGGCCAGGCTGGACAAGGCCTTGAGCAACCTGGGCTGGTGAGAGGTGTCCCTGCCCATGGCAGGGGGGTTGACACTGGATGATCTTGAAGGTCCCTTCCAATCCAACCCATTCTATGAATCTATGATGATAGGCATCTAAGGCCAGTCAGACCATTTGCAGCTTCAGCAAATGGCTTAGAAATTCCAAATTCTTGGGCAAATTGACTCCACTGATGACAAGGGAAACAAAACAAGCACTGCAACTTCGAAAGGAGCACCTCTGAAGACAGCCTGACAGCTCTTTTATGTTTATGACTCATAATGGACAGCCAAAGGCAATGTTTTTTGATTTCAGTGACCTTTCCTCACTCCATGGACAGGAAGTGTAGATCTAATGATTAAGTCATGGGCTGCCAGACCAGACACTAGAAGACTGCTTTTTATAGAAAATAAAATTGAAGAGAGCAAATTAGTAATAGACCATGGAATTTCACACAGTAGAGAGAAATTTAATGAGCTCTTCTGTAAAGTTTAAATATTTGTAATAGCAAGTGCAGATTGGACTCTCAGAGGCCAACTGCTCTCACAGGAACACAAATAATGACAAAAATCACAAGTGTTTTTTTTACCACTTTGTCTATAAAACTGTTTCTGTTCCAATATATTGGCCACACATTTCACACCATCCATGACTGATTACACCTACCCCCCTCAGCATGCTGCCCACCTGCAGCTCAGCAGCAGGTTCAGTGCTCAGCAACAGGGATTTTCTTTAATGCCCAACTCAAACCATGCACCAAACACCTCTTTTTGTGCTCAAAATCACAGAACTGTCAGGGCTAGAAGGGACCTCAAGGATCATCCAGTTTCAACCCCCCTGCCATAGGCAGGGACACCTCGCACTAGATCAGGTTGCCCAGAGCCACATCCAGCCTGGCCTTAAACACCTCCAGGGATGAGCCTTCCACCACCTCCCTGGGCAACCTGTGCCAATCTCTCACCATCCCATGGTGAAGAACTTCTTCCTAACCTCTAATCTCAATCTCCTCTCTTCTATCTTGGATCTATTTCCCCCTAGAGCTATCACTACCTGACCCCCTAAACAGTCCCTCCCCAGCTTTCCTGTAGCCCCCTGCAGACACTGGAAGGCCAAGTTAATAGCAGAAAAACAAAACAAAACGTGAACTAAAGTTTGTTAACATGGATTTGGTTTTCCCAGTCGGTTGTCATGCTTCTTGTACACTTCACCCAGCAGCTCTTCAATTACCAGCACAGGTTTGACAAGAACAGTCATGCCAGTCTGGAGGAGCTTGTCCTGGTACAATGGACAAAGGGTAGGTCACTGGGAGAAGGGTTCAGTGATTGAACCTGAGATTTCCCCTGTCTGAAGAACACCAAAAATCATTTTATTTCCCAGTCCATTTCTATTCTGTTCCCTGGTGTGCTCTGAACCACACAAACAGAATATTTCACTGCAGCAGAGCAGCCCCAAACAACTCCCTCTGAAACTGCCACACAACTTAGCCAGTAACAAGTGCTTAAAGCCTCACTTCAGGCTTCTCACTCCATATTCAGATTTTTCCACAGAATTTGAAAACCTCTCATGTCAAACATCTTCCCTGTCTTTAGGATCTGCAGAACAGGCCTTATGAGGACCAGCTAAGGGAACTGGGGTTGGTTTGTTAAAGGGAGGCTGAGAGGAGACCTTCTCACTCCCTACAGCTCCCTGAAAGGAGGCTGGAGCCAAAGAGGGGTCAGTCTCTTCTCTCTAATAACACACGACAGAAGAAGAGGAAACGGCCTCAAGTTNTTAATATTGATAAATTATATATTAATATTTTTATAATATCGTCTCGCAGTACCTAATTACCCCTCCCCGACATCAACGACTGGCACAGGCTGCCCAGGGAGGTGGTTGAATGCCCATTCTTGGAGCTGTCTCAAAGAGGCAGAGATGTGGTGCTGAGGGCCATGGCTTAGCCCCAGCTTTGATGGAATTAGAGAATGGTTGGACTGGATAACATTGAAGGTCTTTTCCAACCAAAAAGATTCTGTAAGTCTGTGATTTCTAAGTACTTCCTCAGCACCCTGCCTGCCAAGAGTCACAAGGCAGTAAAACCAAGAGGTGCTAAGAAGACTGGGAAAGACCACTGGCAGAAAAGGAACTCAAGAGAAAAGCACAGATTGCTATGTTTGGACCAGAGTTCTTGAAGGGTTCTTTGTCAAAATACCCAGCCTTGAACACTGCAAGGACAGAGGTAAAGCAGCCACAGAAGCCCCTCTTGTGGGCTCAAAGCCTGCAGCAAATATTAGTGATGTTGGAAGGTTTATGGGAGCAGGAATTAGCTTTCAACATGCCACTGGTTTCAACATTAACAAATCAAAGACTACTGCTCTCTTGTACCATGAGGACACTGAGGCAAGATGGTGAAAGCAACTCAAAACAAAACTGAAAAATTGCATTTTGAGTTTAACAAATGAGACAAGAAGTACGAACAAGAACAACCTCAAACAGAAACTGGTTAGAGCCACAGCAGTGTGCCATGGCAGCAGATGCTTTTATGTCAGGCACCTTCTCTGTACTGCTCCACAGGGCAGCCAAAAACCAGGCTGAGCTGCAGATCACAACTCTGGGCAAACCTGCAGTCAAATGATCTAGACACCTGCTTTGTCTGTACCATCCAGACCAGAGAGAGAAAAGACTGTGACAGACTGAAAACCCTGATTGCATCCAAATACCTTCTCGAGCAGTCCCAGCTCTGCACTGCAGTATAGGATGATAAAAATGTATGCTGAGAAAACTGATCATGGCATAGAATCACAGCATGGGTTGGGTTGGAAGAGACCTCAAAGATCATCTGGTTCCAACCACCCCTGCCATGGGCAGGGACACCTTCCACTAGACCAAGTTGCTCAAAGCCTCATCCAACCTGGCCTTGAACACTTCCTGGGAGAGGACATCCACAGCCTGGCTGGGCAACCGGTTCCAGTGCCTCGCCACCCTCACAGTGAAGAATTTCTTATGTCTAATCTAAATCCGATCTTTTTCAGTTTGAGACCATTATCTCTTGAACTGTGATAACACTGCCTGATCGAGTCCCTCCCCATCTTTCCTGTAGGGCCCCTTTAAGGTCCCTATGAGGTTTCCCCAGAGCCTTTTCTTCTCTAGGCCAAACCACACCAACTCTCAGCCTGTCCTCGCACAGGAGGTGCTCCAGCTCTCTGATCATCTTTGTGACCTTCCACTTGAGCAGGTCCATGAATTTCTTGTGCTGAACCCAGTACTTCAGGTGGGGTNTTTTTTGGGGTATTTTTCATCTTTTTTTCATTCCCCCCAACCCACCATGGACATCTTTCCAGTAAGCCATGGCTTCATTTTGCAGGAGCGAACTTCAGCTTCTGGAAAAGGAGCCAAAAGTTATTTCTTTAGGCTGAATGTTAGGAAGAAGTTCTTCACAGCAAGAGTGATTGGCATTGGAATGGCTGCCCGGGGAGGTGGTGGAGTCATCATCCCTGGAGGTGTTTAAAAGGAGGCTGGATGAGGCACTTAGTGCCGTGGGTTAGTTAATTAGAAGG
>WBNM01028450.1:1021-13921 GCA_013399055.1 Ramphastos sulfuratus | reverse complement strand
TTTTTAAATTCGGTAGCAGTGTGGGTTTTCTGCAACCAGGAAGCTCAGAGGAGCAAGCAGCCCCTGGCTGGGTTCCTGTTTCTCTTGCAAGGGAGGCCAAGCCCCAGCTACTCTGGGCTGTTTAAACACCCCAAGATTCCTGCACACTGAGCAAGGTCAATCAAGGGTGAGTCACTGAGGAACATCCTGGCAGCCTGAGAGGTCAGTTGCCTGGAGAGATCCAGCCATGGTTACAACTTGGCCAAAGGCTGTTGGTAGGAAAGCTCCTCTGCAGGTACCCAGACAGAGGCTGCACACAAACACGTGGGCATCCAGGCCCCTGGCTGCAGAGGGTGCTGGAGCCTGGCACTTGCAATGGAGAGTGGCAGAGACAGCAGCTGTGGTAGATGTGAACAGCTGAGTGATCTGTTCAGCCTGGTGTCTGAGCTGAAGGAAGAAATAACAAGACTAAGAACTATAATGTGAAAGGGAGTTAGAATATGGAACTAGGTTCTGCAGGCCACCCTAGCAAAGAGACGTGACCCAAGAAACAGGGGCAATGGATACAGGTTAAGAGAGGCAAGGGAAACCCATCCTGGTCCCCCCTCACCTTCCCAGTTACCCTTGGACAACAAGTATGGGGCACTGGAAGTTAGGGTGAGGCAAGTATAGAGAATGCAGAAGAGACATCATCTGGGTGGTTGTCCAAACCAAATCAATCTCCCCTTTGCATTAGGACTTGTACCCATAAAAAGAAAGAGGAGGGTAATTGTTATTGGTGATTCCCTTCTGAGGTGAACAGAGTCCCATATGTTGGCCGGATCCTTCCCACAGCAAAATCTGCTGACCNAATACCAAAATTGTCTGTGACAAGTAGCAGGAAGACACAGCAGAGTTGGAAGGATGAGGTGATAGTGTAAGTGCCTTCAACATCTTGCCCTGAAGCAGCAAAGGTAAGGTCTTACAGAGCTAAGCCTCTGACATAATAGGAGACAGAAGAGTAGCTCCCATGAAACCTCTTGAGGGAATGCCCCTCTAAGAAGGTAACAAGGCTGGCAGCCTAACTGAAGTGCCTCTACACCAACGCATACAGCACAGACAACAAACAGGAGGAGTTGGGAGCTACTCTGCTGCAGGAAAGCTATAACATAGTGGTAAATGGAAACTCACCAGGGTGAATCTTATGACTGGAGTGTGTGTATTGATGGCTACAAGCTGTTCAGAAGGGACAGGAGAGGAAGAAGGGGTGGAGGTGTTGCCCTTTATGTAAAGAAGTGGATAGAGTATGAAGAGTTATAACTAAAGAATAGCCACAAGCAGGTCAAAAGCTTATGGGTAAGTAATCAGGACCGGGACAACAAAGGGAGCCTTGTGATAGGAGCCTGCTGATGAAGCCTTCTTACTCCAGCTGGAGGAGACATTGTGATCACAGGCTCTCAGAGTTCTAGGGGATTTTAACCACCCTGACATATGTTGAAAACGTAGTTGTTGAAAACATAGTACAGCTAGGTGTAGGCAATCCAGGAGGTTCCTAGAGTGCCCAGATGACAACTTCTTAAGACAAGAAATTAACAGCCCTACACAAGGGCATTTGTTATTGAACCTGTTGGTCACAAATGCAGGNCTGCTAGCAGCAGATGGAGTACATCTGTCTCAGATCCTGGCACCTGAGTTGGTTGGGCTTATTGAAGGGGCTTTAAACTAGGTTTGAAGAGGGAGGGAGTTACAACCAGGGACATTAAAGATGAGGCTAAGGATATCCTTCATNCTAGTGCAATTCAGTATCTTAAGGGATATGAAGCCCATGAGAAGCATAGTCAGGACCCTAAATTTTAGGAAAGTGAAATTCCAGCTCTTCAAGGAGTTGGAAAACAGGACCCCATGGGAAATGGCCCTCAGGGATAACGGAGCAGAACATAGCTGCGGAGCAGAACATAGCTGGCAAACTGGATGTTAGGAACAGGTTCTTTACTATGAGGATGGTGAAACACTGGAACAGGTCACCCAGGGAGGTGGTTTGGGCCTCATCCCTGGAGACATTCAAGGTGAGGCCTGACAGGGCACGGGACAGTCTGATTTAGCTGAAGATGCCCCTGGTTACTGTAGAGAGGGTTGGACTAGATGACCTTTGGAGGTCCATTCCGTCCCAGACCATTTTGTGGTTCTGTGATTCTATGATTCTATGATAGTGCTCCATAACCATCTGGACTGTCTTCTATTTTTATTGCCCCTCACACCCTTGGTTCTCTACTACTCTTCCATCCTTACAACTGGATGATTGTGTTGCCTTTCTTCTTTGATGTCAATAAATAAATAAATATTCTGGTTAGTCTTCTGCTTGTGCTAAAATACATTACACTTGATTTCACTAGGAGTAGTGGGACTTTGAGCAGGAGCAAAACCTTCAAACACATCACCTATTATGAAAGGTAGAAATAAATTCTGATCTGGAACACATTCCTCTAGTTGTTTCAATGTTTTGAGACTGTGCTACCCAATACAGGGCTTATTTTTACCATGCAGCAAATTCACAGATGTTTTCTCTTTCTCTCTCTCTCTGCCTGGTGAGACTGGAGGAACACTGGGTATTGATAAACCCAGAATCTCACTAGTACAGATGCTCTAAATTGAAGCAAGCTGTTCTGTCATCCTCTCCAGTTGTTGACTACTCCATTTGAAACCATCCTAGACATGGTGCAACACAATGTGCTGTGTGTGCAAAAACTGTTAAACATATTTCCTTGGGCACAGTGACAACCGTTAATGAACACCAAAGTATAGTGCTTACTACTAATGATCCTGTTCTCTCTCTCAAAAAAAAAAAAAACCAAACCAAAAAAAACCAACCAAAAAAACCCTCAATCTCTAGGACCAAATCCAGAGTTCATAGAGATTTGTGTAGTCCTGCACTGCTTGGAAATGTAGGTAGTTCCAAAACAGTCAAAGAAGTTAGGATGGTGGTCTAATTCTCAGAACTTTACAAATGGTGGTACAGACTTACATTCCCAACCAGTTCCATTTTATCATTTCCAGCTACTCTCATGCAATAACTTGGCTTCCAATCAGTTGCACATTGCTATCTGTCTCTTCTCCTTACCGATTCCAAGTTGCCATCTGCCCCCGGCCAGCCTTTCTTAGCTATAGCTATAGCTATAGCTAAAGTACCCCTTTGAGAGGTACTTGCATGGTGACACTCAGGGTTTTCAGTTCTTCAGACTGTCTAGTACAAGCCTTTGGCTGACATCCAGCTCTGGCGTCATGCAGAGACTGAGGAACACTGTCTTGACACCTGCACATGCATGCACAGCCTCACCTTTTTCGGTTAAGTGTCACAAAGGATTGTTCACAAACAGAACCAAAGGTGGATTAGTTCAGGGGACTGTATAACAGGACATGAGAAGTAGAAGGGAAGGAGAAAAAACAGTAACAAAGAATTTATTTGTAAAGGGTACACAGATGCAGTTGTGAGCCACTGCACATGCTGAACAACCCTAAAACTGATTAAGAACCTATCTGCTCCCCACTACCCTGTGCCCATTGTCCATAATGACAAGCATCCAGGGTGGTAGAAGTCTAGAAGTGACTGTGTCTTGTTTCACCCCAAAGCTTGAAGTAGGTCTTTCAAGACCTCTTCAGGAAGAACTTCCATGGCTTCTGTCTTGCTTGTAGGTCTGTTCCCATGGTGGGAGAAACAGTATGTCTGTTGAAATACCTCGTTTCCTTTTTGTCTTCCCTGCATTTAGATGAGAGCAGAAACTTTCAGGTTTCACTCTGACAATGACAGCATTTACAGTTGGGTAGTAGAAGGGGAATGGAGCCTTTAGCTCGCTTCCTATCCTTTGGAATGATACTTTAGCCTCTAATGCTGCACTTCATATATATAATATGCAGAAAAGCATGGAAGGAATAGGATCTTAAAAAGAGTCTCTTGTTTTCTCCTGTGCCCAGTTAACAATTGCCACTAACTTTGCAANAACACAGGCACTTCTAATGGGAATTAAATTATTAAGAGATGTTGCAAGGAGAATACAAATGTGAGTCTTCCTCTGTCTTGGAACTTTCTGAAAGAGTATTTCAGCACAGCCAGCTGGCTTTTCTTCTCTGTATGAGACGGCACTGAACTGAATGGGATCTTTTCATGCAGAAGCACAGGCAAAGCACTAATCCAGAAAATAAAGTATACATTGGAGTTGACTCAAAAATACAGTAAGTTTGCCTCCTGCACAGCTGACCTATGAAACTTCTTGCTGAAAGAAATTATTGCAGCTGAAGGTCTTCAAGGGCTTAGAAAGGGAGCAGTATCTGCAGACAGTAAAACCACTCTAAGTTGTATTAGACAGAACAAATGTTGGCAGTGGTTTTACAATATCTTAGTTCTAGGTGGATGCGAAAAGTAAATGAACAGAAAGAAATATCCTATGAAAAATGTAGTCTATAATTTTCCTGATGCTTTTTCATGAGGTATGTCATACTTGACACAGTTGTGATCATGACAAAGGATAACAGTGCTGCTGGAGCTGATCTAACATGGCGTTTGCAGGGGTATTTGGAGATCTGCATTTTGGCATCCTCCTGTATGACTCCTTGGTGAGCCAAATCTGTCTCTTCACTGTTCAACCAAGCAATACCCACATAAATCTTACTTTTAACTGTTCATTTCTGATCCCTCATGATCCCTTCTATGTCCACTTCCTTCTGTTTGCAGATCTCACAAAATGGATGGTCTTTCAGGGGATTGGCTGGCTCCTCCCTGTGAGCACTGACACCTTCCTCCCGGAACTAAGTTAATGAGAAATATTAAATTACAGAGACACACATACACTTTGGGAAAAAAAAAAAAAAAAAACAAAAAACAAAACCACTATGGTGTTTGATCCCCCTAAATTGCCAAGCTCTGCTTAAAACCAATAACAAATGTTCTTCCCCAGCAAGATGTGATTAGCTTTTATACCTGTGCAGATTGTACAAACACGCAGGAGGGAGCTTTTAAATATCATTGATTTGCCTATTTGAAATTATTAATTTCAAATTCAGCTGGAACAACCTTTGCTAAATTACACTGTGCCAGTGGGAGTTAGAGGACCCACAAGTTTAAACTTAACTTAAAAATAGGAGGTGGAAAGGCTAAAGAAGAAGAAAAAAAAAACCAAACCAAAACTAAACAGCTAAAAGTCCATTTAAACTCAGTAGGTTTCCAGTTAATTACCTTTTCACACCTATCCCAGTAGTTACAGATGTATTTATAATGTATGCCAGGCTTGGTAGTTACTGAATATTGCATTCTCCATGGACTCTGTGTGCCAGGATTTCTTCCTGACGTCTAAAAGGTGTTCCATTTTAATTGCAGTCACATCCAAATACTGTTTGGGTTCAGTTGTTATGGCTCAAACTAATTTCCTTCTCTCTCCATTTCTCTCTTTCTTTCCCCTTCTCTTCTTGCCTGCATAAAGGGAACAAGTCAATGTTATGTGTGAAGATATTATTGAATTCTGGTGAAACTTGTTTGAGGATGCATCCATTGTTTGTGGAGTAGAACAGATCTATGTGACTACTGATCACATTCTTACCTCGTCCTGACAACATACCCCATCATCTGGTGGGGAGACACTGGAACAGGTTGCCCAGGGAGGTTGTGGCGGCTCCCTCCCTGGACGTGTTCAAGGCCAGGTTGGATGAGGCCTTGAGTAACCTGTCCTAGTGGGAGGTGTCCCTGCCTATGGCAGGGGTTGGAACTAGATGATCCTTGAGGTCTCCTTCCAACCTTACCATTCTAGATTCTATGATCTTTCTTGGATACTAATACACTAGTTCATCACCTTCACAGCTCCTTCAGATTAGAATACACTGCTCTCTCTAAAGGGCTTGTCCTCCTTAATCCTATGTGAATCAGCACTCTGTGATCTGCTCTCCACATTGTAGGTCCCACAAGACGGGGCATGGCTGAAATTCAGCCCATCAATACCAGATCATAGCTGTTGTCCCAGCAATTCTATGGAATGAAAAAGACCCCTTCAGAATGCAATTGCCCTGTTTCATTTTTCAGGAGAAAAATTGCCATCTGAAATTGCTGTTTCCTCTCTGCTGTCTCTAAAGGCAGCAATAGACAACTAGCTCAGTCACACATAAACTTCCTCAGTATCTAAATTCAACCAGATGAACCTTACCATAAGACATTTACCAGGGTCATTTGAGGAGATTATTGCAGAGAGAAAAACTGAATGCAAGTACAACTCAGAGAGTTGAACCAGTGTTACTGAGTCTACTCTGTCTGGGATGGAGGAACAAGGAGAATTAGTTCTTCAAATCTACTGTACTCTACTATCTCTTCATATGGAATGACAAACATTTTCTGAGCTTATACTTTCAGGACAAAGCCCTCAACCCTTCTGAAGAGCACTGGAGAAGAGCCTCATTATTGCACTCCTTTACTTGTTCCACGTGCCCTCCTAAATATCCTGAAGACATATGAATAACATCCTGCTGGAGTAAGGGATTCTGGTTGACAGAGAATGACAAGCTTGCAGCATAATCAAAGGTTTCTCAAGGGCTGTATGGAAGCAGCTCTCACAAAAGCTACAGCCATCAGAGACTGCAGAAACCTTTCAGTTGTAGGCTAGGGATTATTCCTTAGCTTAATTTCTCTACTGCACAGCTCAAGTCTAGATATTGAGACAGACTTCAGAAACAAAGCCAACAAAACCAAAGTGATCATGTACCTAAATTTGCCCCCTGAGAAGAAAATGACAGAAAAGGCTGCAATGGAGAAAAACTGGTCATATCACTTAATGCATGACTGGAAGGCACTCTACTAAGCTGTGGTGAGGATGGAATGAAAACCTATCTGGAAGAGAACAGCACTCAAGAGGTTATTCACAGCCGCAGCATAAACAGTGAAAATTTACTGGAGTACATAGACCACCCAAGTGTGCAGCTAAATGAACATCATAGTAATGGAATTGCCATATCCCTCTGAATTGTACCACAGCAAGGCTACCCTGCTGTTTCAAAAGCAAATTCAGAGTAGATGGTAGGAGCCTAGGTAATTAGAATATAAACCATAGGGAGAAGATAAACCATCTAAGTTGATAAGAATAGGGTGAACTATTCTGACAGCAAAACCAGTGTGAGCATTCAAAAAGACAAACAGGTTGTGGAAATATGGTAATGTTACAGCTAAGGTAACAGAAGTACTCAGTTAAAGGTATACTGAACTATCTGAAAAAGCAACCTATGATTGCTGTAACAGGCAGCTATTCATCTGGTGTCAATCAGCATAGCTCCACTGATGTCAACCTCTTATTCTTAGTAATCTGCTGTTTCTTTGCTAATATAATGGAATCTAATTTCACACTTTTTGAAACTTCACTGGACTTCCACAGACTTCCACTAAGTGATGTACATTCGGAAGGCAGTTGGGACTACAGAAGCAGCTTTAAACTGCTTTCCTTAAGTCTGCATGCTTGACTGCAAAGCCACAGTGCTACTATAGTGTGGTTTCCTTCCAAAACATATCAGTGCTTTTGAACCACTTTCATTTAGAGTCCTCTCCCTGCATGTCTTCAAGGACCTAGGGAACATAAGTAGATGCAGCCTCCCAGCCCAATGACCACAGCTGATCTGCAGGTGGTAAAGCAGATGCTGTAGCATGTTGGATTGTTCACAGATACCACATAGGTTGCCCTTTTTTATTGAATGTTCACTTTCTCCCTGATTATAGTTTTATCAGCAGCAGTCAGCATGATACGAGAACCAGCAGTTTACTATAAGGAGTTCTGGCATCTGGGGAAGGCAAAAAGACCATGATTGTCACTTTGTCCACAGTGGGAGTTGGGCTCAAGTGTTATGCTCTGGTCATCTCTATTGTTTTGCTACTAGCACATAGAATAACACCATACTAACTCTGGAGAGCTAGCACTCTCACAGGCAATTCCCAGGCACAGTTTTGTAAGGTACCACAAGCCTGGAACCAGTAGGAAGGATGGGTGATGCCATCCAGTTTTAGGGAAGAGAGTATTTACAAATGTGTGGTCTTGAGTTACACTAGTTCACTTGCCTATGAAGCAAGGGGGAGTCTGGGGCTAGAGCAGAGGTAACTGCTCAGATACCTCTCTTTTGGCACTAACATTAGTACAGTGACTTCACCTCTTTCTACCCAGAGCTGTTTACGTGAGACACCTCTTACTAAGATGCAGGGCCAAAATCCTACACAGAATGCTTTGCAAGGGAGAGGTGCTTCTGGATGCTGGGAACATCCAGCTTCTCAGATGTTAGTCTACTGAGGATTGATTTTCATGTCCCCAATGTCAGCTCGTAGCTCCTGGGTGTCAGAGCCAAGAGCAGTGAAGAAGGAGGGCCTCTCCCTCGAAGTATGGAGATCAGCCACTTTCCCTGACTCTAAGTGCTTACTCAGCAATGGAGAGGAATAGGAGATGGAAAAGGACAGCCAAGAAGGAAATAAAAAATAAACCGTACCAAACCAAAGAAAAATATTTTCAGTTCCTGTCAAGAAAAGAAAGATTAGAAATGACATCGAGTCAACACTCATTGATTCTCTTTTGTTATGACCGTGATATAGAACCTTTCAATTCCTTATGTTTTCATGACAGGCAAGCATTCTCTGAGCACCTTAACTCAGAGTCTCTGGGCCACCCTCTTTCATCTCATATTTTTAAATTATTATGATTATTATTTTTTTTTCTCATTGTTTTTAAGTCACTCCCTATATAACAGTTGTTCTTCACATGAAATGACATCAGATGAGAGCTCACCATAGTCAGAAGAATGGAACTGTCATCTCTAATTTGCCTGGCAGAAGCTGCGTTGACAGGAAGTTGTCTGTGGTTGTTTAGAAGTAAAATAATGCTCTGAGGAGAAGTGCAGAAACTTAATAGGACTTTAAAAACAACAGGAGCCACGGGGACTGCAGATGGTTCCTAGGCCTAAGGACTAAATAAACAATGATTTTATGGGCAAGAATGTAGCCTAGGGGAGATGGCCTCTAAAGAGATGTTCACACATATTGTGTCCAACATCATTAGACAACCCGGTGGGAACAAACGTTCAGCAGTTAAAGGCATTTTTAAAAGGAAAAATCAGCCTCAAAAGATGCTTTAAATGAACAGGAGGTGGAAGAGCAAACTGTCTGAAGAACTTCGCACAGCTAAATGACTCACCAGACATCTGTCTCAGGGACCAATAATTTGAAACTTATTGACTTACTGGGTGTGAAATATATAGATAAATGTAGAGAAAAAAAAAACAACAAAACCAAAAAAGCATTGAAAAGGGAACATAAGATTTGCTGCAGGAAAACAGAAAGGGGCCTTGGTGAGGAAGGAGAGTCCAGAGGGGGAGATTCATAAATAAGTAGTGATAAAGGCAGCAGGGATGAGCTCTTTCAAAGGTCCGGAGCGGAGCTTACATTGCTTCTCTCTCTGAGGTTTCATTTAAGCTTGGCACAACTGAGCACAGAGATAAAACAAAAAAAACCCAAACAAATAAAAAAAAAAAAGGAACCTGATATTCACTGATTGAAAAAGCAAACACAGGGACCAGCTACGAAAGGACTCCAGGGCTGTGATTTTGAAAATAAGGACCTTGGAACACCAAATGCAATCATCTATCCAGGGCTGCTAAATCCTTTCTGCCAAACCATTTACATTTATAAGGCCTTCAATCATGTGGGATTTTGTTCCCCACATCCTGCCCCACATCCCACCTCTTTTCTACCTCTCCTTTCTGCAAAGCAGTCATTTCAGACTCGCTCTTTTGTTACACCTGTTTGCAAGTGGGTATTTTGCACTTAACTTCAGCTGTCCTCTTCATATTTATGCTTTCAAGACAGGCAGAAGGTGGGGTGAGGGGGAGAACCAAGCCAGGCATTTTGTAGAGAGAAATGGTAAATTTTGCATCTAGTATTTTTGGCTGCAGTGTTTGCTACAAAAAAAGGAGTACTGATGTTGCGGCTGCTGCTGGAGTGATCTGCCACAGATTGAGAAGAGTGGTGGAATCTCTATTGTGTAAAAGTAAAATCAAAGTAAAATTTTTTTTTTTTTTTTTTTTTTTTTTTTTATCTGGGTTGCTCTATATATAGATCTGATAGAGTCAAGTGTTTTCTTACATTAATTACCTGGGAATAAACATATGTTTATGAAATAAATTATTTTATAACTGGAAAGATCAGACTTTTTTCTCTTGGCAGAAATGTCAAAATGCAGTATTTTGATAATTTTCTAAGATATAGATCTCTTTTCTATTATTTTTTTTTCCATGTGAAAGACCCCATTTTCAATGATCTGGCATTTCTTAATAAATGTAGCAACAAATGAACCCATTCAGGCCAAGTGAAATACAGGTTAGTGGAAAATTCCTGACCCTATCACTGGACAAGGTCTGCTTTTGCTACCTAGTTTTACTTTTTAGTCTGCTCCTGGAGTTGAGGGCTTAATTGATATGAACCAGGTTGACCTGTTTTCTTGCTCATTTGAGGGTACTTGGATCATATTCTGTGTCCCTTGAAGCAGTAGAAAAATAACACCAGTGTTCTTGAAACTAACAGTGTGCTCATCACCTTGGGTTTGTAAGACGAACACCAGATAAAGAGAATCAATAATCTGTCTCAGAGCAGCAAAAACATCAGAGCAAGCCCTTCCACACAACCCTCAAAGGCTCACAGTGAGTCACCATCAGCAAATGCAGATCTTGTTTATGCCTCTCACGCTATCAGGATAACACAGTAGAAGTAACACTGCTATTTAGATCTCATGTAGCATTTGCAGGAGGGAAACGAGCCTTTTAAATATCTTGGCAAAAGTGACCAAAGTATTACCAACCCCATTTTGCAGTTTGGGCAAAAGTGGGACCCTCGGGAAGAGTCTGAGTCAGGCTGGAGATCCTAATGAGCAGCTCAGTAGCCTATCACCAGCCCATAAGCCCTTCATGCATTAGCCAATGTCATCAAGGGCATTGGTAGAGAAACCAACTTTAGCTGCAGTCACTTGTGGTGGATAGCCATTTAAAACACTCACTTTTGAAAGCAGATGACACATTTTCACAAACATTCTGTTCCCAAGAGCCAGCCTTATCTATGCAGGCACACAAAGGGTGATTCCTAACATAGAAGGTCTGAAACATCTCTAGAGAGGGAGCAAGGTGCTCCTACTTTGAATCGGCACCGAATCATAGAATCATGAATTGTTTTGGTTGGAAAAGACCTTTAAGGTCATTAAGTCCAACTATTAACCCGAGACTGCCATGTCCCTTAAACACACCTTGAAGTTCAGTGTCTACCTGATTTTTTTATCACCTCCAGGGACGGTGACTCCAACACCTCCTTGATCAGCCTATTCCAATGCCAAGAGCCAATGGCTCTTTAGTAAAGAAATCATTCCTAATGTCCAACCTAAACCTCATCTGGTTCAATTTGAGGCCATTTCCTCTCATTGTGTTGCTAGTTACCTGAGAGATAAGACTAATACTTTACTACACCCTCCTTTGTTTGGCCTCTACTACTGAGTTGCCATCTCTGCATGCAAACTTCATCTACTGTCATACGTCAGTGTTTTTAAATGCGAGTTTCTAAAATTATATGTTGGAATCCTTATTCAGACATTGAAATAGTTTGCCTTTGTCTCAAAGTTGCTAAGCAACTGTTGTTTACTAAGGAACCAACTGGATCTGTAGGAAATGGTACCATCTCCAACAAGAAGGTCACTCCTCTAGTCACTAAATGCTGAGGAAGGCTGTTGTGTCTAAGCACATGAAGATGAGCTTTCTAACCTTAATTTCTTCATGCCTCAGTGTTCTCTTCTATAAAGTGGTTATTGCACCTCAGTGAGCATGAAGATCTCCTCTACAGTACATCTGCAAAACATCTCAGACTGTTTGGGTGAAATAAATTGCAAAGATGAAAGAGGCAAAGCAGGGGAGCAAAACAGGTATGAGCTAATGAAAACTCTGAGACACAACGATATGGTATTGGAGTGATGCAGGGCATAAGCAGCCTTCTTTTTTCTGCAACTGTGCTATATAATTAAATGCTCATATACCTCACAGATAAAGCCGTGCTAACTTCATACACCCATGCAGAGTCCTTTAATCAGCATTTGGAAAGCCATGTGTGGGAGCTTGTGCAGGGAAGTAGGGGTTTACAAGCAATTGTGAAGTACAAAGGGACTCCAAAAAACATCTGGATGAGCAGCCTGATGCTGGAGTCTAGCTAGCAATCAGATTTATTTGCACCTGGCCAGTCAGTCTGGTTGGTTATGTCTGAAGAGGAGAACATGGACCCTGGTCTACTTCTGTGGGATTTATCAAGTCAAACAGAAGGCCATGTAAACATGAATGCATTGATCTGATGGCTTCAATACCTACCTGACTTGGGATCAAGAAGGACCAGGTCCACTACTGACCAGATCAGAAATTGTTCCTGCCACTGAAGCTTAATAATTCACGTTCTTATGCTGTTACAATGGTCCATGGAATGTGTTTTTCCCTAGACTACCTATTACTCTGATAAATAATCCTGGATGGTTAGGGAATTAAGATAGGCTAAAGACCATCCTTAATGTGCAGTGTTAACATGGTAGGCCTAAATAGGCAAAAATAGGCTTATACATGTCCTGGCTTGCCCAGACGTGTTTTTCTGCTCTCCTTCCTTCTGGGAAGAAGCAATTGCGGGAAAGAGGACAAAGAATCTGGATCCATTGAGTCTAAGGACTCTGTCTTGGCCAGACTTGTTTTACATCCTGTGATAAACAAGGTGCACACACTTAGCCTGTGTATGCCTTGTGCAAAGCCTATGTTCTGCTCTAAAAAGGGCTAAGCAAGTCTATGGCTTCACCTAATATGGTCAAGCTTGGCTAACTGCCATTCTGATTGGCTATTCTGTGTCCAAAGGCCCATTAGTCTCAGGCTGTATTG
>WBNM01028449.1:0-13569 GCA_013399055.1 Ramphastos sulfuratus | reverse complement strand
TTTTATCAATACAGCCCAAGACAGCATAGGTGGTATCCAGGCAGCTGAGTTTCTTACAAAATGGGAGCACTACTGTTTTGGTATGGCTCAATGTCCAGCTGCAGTTTTGCAAAATCTTTGGTGTAGCTGCCTTCATCTTTCAATTAGAGGAGTTCTTCTTGGTGCTGCGTAGAATGAGATGACAAACGTGAGCCAGAAAACTCAAAAAGGTCTTGGGAACTTTGTTGGTAGAAACCTCTTGTTCAAAGCCCTCTCAACTCCCTGTGAAGTCTCCATGCATGACTGTATATTACCTAGCATCTCAGTGCACTATTTTATGTTTTTTTGATGATGTCACACTAGAGTGGTATGGCAATGTTGAGAGGGCAAACACACATGGAAGACCTTCTGACATAGTTTGAGAGGACTCTGACAATTGAAGCAAGATAAATTTGGGTATTCTCAACCCTAAGACCCACATAGTAGGACTTCTATGTTGTAATAAGACAAGAGGGAATGGATTTAGTGTTGAAGAGGGTAGATTTAGACTGGATGTTAAACATTCTTTAGAGTAAGGGTAGTGAGACACTGAAACATGTTGCCCAGGGAGGTTGTGGATTCCCCTTCCCTGGAGATGTTCATGGCCAGGCTAGATATTTAAGGTCCCTTCCAACCCAAACCATTCCATGATTCTATGATTTCTGATGACCCTTTTCTCACAGTTTGCTCAAGACTGGTCCCACATAAAGCTGGTTATATAGTTCTAGAGCAGGACTAAGGAGAAACCTAAGAGCATAACCTGGGAGTTGTGTCTTTGTATTTTCTTCCACGCAGTCATCTGCATACAACCTTTGTTTGCAATTGAACGTTACTTGAACTGTCACTTGAATTTTTTTTTTCCCTTAGACAAAGAAGTTTGAGACTAAAACAAGTCTTTAAATAGTAGAACTAGCAAAGGATTATATTTCTGATGTTGTAAAGGTTATTTACAAAAGATAGCTGCAGTGATAAGTCAGAATAATGCTGCATGACATTGCCACATATTTCACCTCATTTTTAATAGCTGCTATGAGCAGACCTACTGAAGTAGATGGTGAATGCACCTTGGCATTTCTAGCTTGAAAAGCCATAGTGAAGGATTTATAGCCACTGCAAGTGTCTAGTGCTGCTCTGGAAAGAGAAAAGAAAAAAAGAATATCACCATTTAAAGAATATCACAATGAAAGTATTTTGTAAAGAGAAATACAGTAATTAATTTGTTTTTTTTTTTCAGAGACTTTGGCAATCTATGCATGATCCTTTCTTATGTATAATGACATACATTAGCATACTATAATTGTTAAAATTACAAACAAGGACACACTAAACACTTGAAAAGTCTCCCTGGAAACAGCACACATGCAATATATCTCAGTGCCATTTTTACAGCTGATTTTAGAGTCATAAATACAGAACTCTGTATAGATATGATAATTTCCTATTGTTTATGCAAAAAAAAAATTAAGTCAAATTCTGTAAATAACCACTTGTATAGAAATATTGTATTTTTAGAAAGAACATGTCAGAGCTTAAATGTACAAAACTGTGCAAAGAGATGTGTTCTTTAAAATTGAGACAGTGATCTACTCATTATTATAGAACATGTGTTAATATTGCAAGGAAATGAGACTCTGCCAGCTGTTAATCTCTGATTCTGAAGGGCTTGGTAAGATATTACATATGTATGTATGTATGTATGTATGTGGATGGTAGGGATTTCTTGTGTGTGCTGGTTTGAGGCTAATTGGAATATTTTAATGAAAAAAAAAAAAATTAGACTACAGGCTGTGAAAAGAAAATGACCTGGCACTACATGGGGGCATTAGGGAGGGAGAGACAGATTTGCATGCCATTGTTAATGACATCAAGGCAAGCATACTTCACTCATGTTTTTGATAGTTACCTAAAACCAACAATCTATCTCCCTTTAAAATCAGGAGGCATGTTTCTTTTACATGACCTACTACTGTACCAGACAAGATGATTGCTNAAGGACACACTAAACACTTGAAAAGTCTCCCTGGAAACAGCACACATGCAATATATCTCAGTGCCATTTTTACAGCTGATTTTAGAGTCATAAATACAGAACTCTGTATAGATATGATAATTTCCTATTGTTTATGCAAAAAAAAAATTAAGTCAAATTCTGTAAATAACCACTTGTATAGAAATATTGTATTTTTAGAAAGAACATGTCAGAGCTTAAATGTACAAAACTGTGCAAAGAGATGTGTTCTTTAAAATTGAGACAGTGATCTACTCATTATTATAGAACATGTGTTAATATTGCAAGGAAATGAGACTCTGCCAGCTGTTAATCTCTGATTCTGAAGGGCTTGGTAAGATATTACATATGTATGTATGTATGTATGTATGTGGATGGTAGGGATTTCTTGTGTGTGCTGGTTTGAGGCTAATTGGAATATTTTAATGAAAAAAAAAAAAATTAGACTACAGGCTGTGAAAAGAAAATGACCTGGCACTACATGGGGGCATTAGGGAGGGAGAGACAGATTTGCATGCCATTGTTAATGACATCAAGGCAAGCATACTTCACTCATGTTTTTGATAGTTACCTAAAACCAACAATCTATCTCCCTTTAAAATCAGGAGGCATGTTTCTTTTACATGACCTACTACTGTACCAGACAAGATGATTGCTAATGTCCTGTACATCTAAAACCTGAATGGTCCAGAAAAAAGAAGAAATTTGAGCATGTGTCTGTATTACATTGCTGCTACAGAGATATAAAAAGATACAGTGGTGTCCCACCACTAATGTCTATTTTTAATCTCCATGATTATCAGAGGTGACCTAGACCTCAGGAAGTCCTATGCTGGTATAAAGTGAAAGATACTGACACTTATATATCACTTCGGTGAGCTCTCTGCATCTTCTCTGTGTGCTAACATCTTAATCATCTTCATCTCTTCACTAATATTACTCTTGAAACTCATTGTGCAGCTTGTATGATAAAGTTGAATTATTCATCAAGATGTGTAGAGTAAAGCAAATCCACAAAGTTGCTGACTGTTCCTAGCTAATGTCTTAAGATGACCTTCAGAGGCAGCATTGACTGTCTCATAGGTGCAATGGTTTGAACCTGAACAAAACAGGTCAAACTGAACCAGTGGGTTAACCTGGCTGTTTTCCCAAGACAGAAGTGAGGGAAAAGTAACACATAAAAACTTGTGATTGAGACTCAAAAAAAAAAAATTTAAAAAGTGAGATAAGAATAGAACTTACAGATCAAAATCAGATATAGTACAAAATGCATAATTATCTTAACCTATTTGCAGAAAAAGCACGTCTCAGAGCAACAACAAGCAGAAGCAAGAGAGCCAAGAGCCCAAACCAGAAAATTAGTCCCCCATCGCTCCTTGTCCCTGTGGTAGTAGGCCAAAACCAGGCTACTGTGGTTTTGTGGATCCTGACATGTCCAGGCATGGTCTCCCACTCCCCCTCCTCCTTCTGGAGTGGGGAGAGATGTGGGAAAAAGAAGAAGGAGCCACTAAATCTAAGGACCCTGGCTTGTTCAGACTTGTTTTGGTCCTGTTTATATCCTATGGTAAACAAGATACATACACTTGGCTTGTGCCTGCCTTGTGCAAGGCCTGTGTTTTCCCAAATTTGGGTAAAGCAAGCCCATGGCTTCACCTAATATGTTTAGTTCTGGCAAAGTGCCATTCTGATTGGTTAATCTCAGTTGCCCGTTGGAGCAATTAAGACTCAGGAAATTGATAAAAGTAGGCCAGAAGTTGTAAACAACTATGCCATACCATGCCTTGCCTTGCCTTGCCTTGCCAAGCCTTGCCTTGCTATACCCAACCTTGCTGCTTCAAGGCCAGCCTCAGCGTGAACAACCCTGCCAGCAGGTAATGGCAGCCTAGACCATGCAGAAGGGGCAAGACTGGGAGGTCTGAGTGCCCCTGAGCAAGCTGCATCACTGCCATTAGCAGTTACAGTNTAATTATCTTAACCTATTTGCAGAAAAAGCACGTCTCAGAGCAACAACAAGCAGAAGCAAGAGAGCCAAGAGCCCAAACCAGAAAATTAGTCCCCCATCGCTCCTTGTCCCTGTGGTAGTAGGCCAAAACCAGGCTACTGTGGTTTTGTGGATCCTGACATGTCCAGGCATGGTCTCCCACTCCCCCTCCTCCTTCTGGAGTGGGGAGAGATGTGGGAAAAAGAAGAAGGAGCCACTAAATCTAAGGACCCTGGCTTGTTCAGACTTGTTTTGGTCCTGTTTATATCCTATGGTAAACAAGATACATACACTTGGCTTGTGCCTGCCTTGTGCAAGGCCTGTGTTTTCCCAAATTTGGGTAAAGCAAGCCCATGGCTTCACCTAATATGTTTAGTTCTGGCAAAGTGCCATTCTGATTGGTTAATCTCAGTTGCCCGTTGGAGCAATTAAGACTCAGGAAATTGATAAAAGTAGGCCAGAAGTTGTAAACAACTATGCCATACCATGCCTTGCCTTGCCTTGCCTTGCCAAGCCTTGCCTTGCTATACCCAACCTTGCTGCTTCAAGGCCAGCCTCAGCGTGAACAACCCTGCCAGCAGGTAATGGCAGCCTAGACCATGCAGAAGGGGCAAGACTGGGAGGTCTGAGTGCCCCTGAGCAAGCTGCATCACTGCCATTAGCAGTTACAGTTATTGAAAGTGAGTAAGCTGCTCCTAGCTTGAGAGCTCACTTACACAGATCTCACGACACTTTGTGTGGTGAGAGGAAGCAGGTTATGCCAAGCTGCAAGACACTGTGTCTGCCCGTGCACCCATGAATCTCCATGCTGAGCCTGGAGCCCTGGGAGAACACTGCCTGCCTGAGAACGGAGCAAGACCAAATCAGAAGACTCTGCAAGCCCCAGTACCCTACAAGAGTCTGGGGGAAACCCAGTGTTGTGGGGCACTCCAAATCCCTTCCTCTCCCCTCACCCCACTCTATCACCAGAGGTTTGAGTGGGGGAAGAAGAAGGTGTCAAAAACTCCTCCCCTCCCCCTTGTGGGCTTGAAGAGGGACCAGCAAACGCACTTTTTCCACACATGTACTGACTCATGGGAAAGCCTGCACTGGAATCAGCTAGTAATTGGCTGGATTCTTCATGCCTAGTATATATGGCAAGTGGACACTTTGTCTAGGAAAATATTATAAATATAGTGAGGAAAGCATGGAGGTCCAGCCTTACAGAGTCCCTGCCTTTGCAGAGTTCCTGCTTTGGGAGTTTATGCTTGCAGAGTTCCTGCTTTGTACTATTCCTGCATTTGGACAGCTCCCACTTTTGCCCAGCTCCCATTTCTGCACTGTCCTGTGCAGCTCTGCTCTTGCACAATTTGTGCCACTTGTCCACAAGTTTGCAAGCTCGGCAGGACCTTAGGTCCATTTGAGAGAGCTGCCAGTGGAACCCAGACCTGGCTTCTCTCAGAACACACCACACATCCTGACTTCTTGTTCACTACCCAAGCTGGACAGCATGTCAGCAGTTTGGCTTCTTGTCCCGATCCGGTATCAAGAGGGTTTTTTGGGGGTGATCCCAAGAACAAGATTAAGACACAAATGAGGTCAAAATGCCATATAACCTTTAAGCTTTATTTGCTACTACAACCAATAAGAGCAATAGGACAGAGGGAAGAAGAGAGAAGAAAGTTAGCATCCATAAAGCGAGGAAACTGTAGAGCAATGCAACTAATTACCACCACCACGGCCAGGGGGTCCGGTGAAGTTCTGCCAGCTCGTCGGTGTCGATGATGGAAAACCACGCTCCTGGCTCTGTGGCAACCTCCAGATGTCTTCTTTTTAAGTGTCTTCCTTCAAGTGTCTTCCTCCAAGTAGCTTCCTCCCTCTGAAGGGTACACAGTCCATCTTTTATAGTCCCTGTCCCCACGATTCTGTCTGCCCGGGTGTCAGCCTCTACAGCCTTAGTAGGTGCAGCTACAGTCTTGCACGGATGTCGTGGTTTCATTGGGGACTATTAGACGTTCAATAACAGGATGCGGAGGCCAGGAGGAGGTGACGAAGACAGAAATGTTTGAGACAAACAGTTCCAAAAGAAAAGGTCCTCTACACTTCTCTCCTGTGCTGCTGAGGCAGTGCCACTCCACAAATCTTTGCCTTGTGGAAGCTGTGACACTTGGACTTTTGCCACATGGATCTGCAACGTGGATATAACTTGCAGCTTCAGAGGCTGCTGACAGAGAAATTCATCAGGATCATCACTAAATTCCTACCTCAACTGAGTAAAAAGCTGTTTCCCTTCTGCTCAGCCTAATTTATAAGTGGGGTAAAGCTGTGTTGTAGCTTAGCTTTTTCCATTTCCTGACTTCTCTAAATCGCTAAACTTGCCCATAAGCATCCTTGTGAAGATTTTCTGACTGAATTAGAGCCTGTAAATAAACCTTAACTAGTTCTGTATACAGTTTGGGGGTGGGGTTTACAGGAAACTAAAAATAATTCTATTTTTGTAATTCCTGCCTCAGCCAATTAACCCCCAACCAAATAACTGGATAACCACAACAAGCCACAATTAATTTGGTGATTTAATGCTATAAAAATATAAATTAAATATATGAATCCACTGAAATCAAGCTGAAGTGGTTAATTAATTGCTTCATGGACCTCCAAGATGCATCCAAGATGCAAACAGTACTTGCCATTCATTCTGTGCTGGAGTCCTATCACTGTTTCTACTTNGTGGCAACCTCCAGATGTCTTCTTTTTAAGTGTCTTCCTTCAAGTGTCTTCCTCCAAGTAGCTTCCTCCCTCTGAAGGGTACACAGTCCATCTTTTATAGTCCCTGTCCCCACGATTCTGTCTGCCCGGGTGTCAGCCTCTACAGCCTTAGTAGGTGCAGCTACAGTCTTGCACGGATGTCGTGGTTTCATTGGGGACTATTAGACGTTCAATAACAGGATGCGGAGGCCAGGAGGAGGTGACGAAGACAGAAATGTTTGAGACAAACAGTTCCAAAAGAAAAGGTCCTCTACACTTCTCTCCTGTGCTGCTGAGGCAGTGCCACTCCACAAATCTTTGCCTTGTGGAAGCTGTGACACTTGGACTTTTGCCACATGGATCTGCAACGTGGATATAACTTGCAGCTTCAGAGGCTGCTGACAGAGAAATTCATCAGGATCATCACTAAATTCCTACCTCAACTGAGTAAAAAGCTGTTTCCCTTCTGCTCAGCCTAATTTATAAGTGGGGTAAAGCTGTGTTGTAGCTTAGCTTTTTCCATTTCCTGACTTCTCTAAATCGCTAAACTTGCCCATAAGCATCCTTGTGAAGATTTTCTGACTGAATTAGAGCCTGTAAATAAACCTTAACTAGTTCTGTATACAGTTTGGGGGTGGGGTTTACAGGAAACTAAAAATAATTCTATTTTTGTAATTCCTGCCTCAGCCAATTAACCCCCAACCAAATAACTGGATAACCACAACAAGCCACAATTAATTTGGTGATTTAATGCTATAAAAATATAAATTAAATATATGAATCCACTGAAATCAAGCTGAAGTGGTTAATTAATTGCTTCATGGACCTCCAAGATGCATCCAAGATGCAAACAGTACTTGCCATTCATTCTGTGCTGGAGTCCTATCACTGTTTCTACTTTAATTTATGGGTTTAAACTGGCAGAGGGTAGAGTTAAACTGGATGTTAGGAAGAAGTTCTTTGCAGTGAGGGTGGTAAGACACTGGCACAGGTTGCCCAGGGAGGTTGTGGCTGCTCCCTCCCTGGAGGTGTTCAAGGCCAGGTTGGATGAGGCCTTGAGTGACCTGTTCTAGTGGGAGGTGTCCCTGCCTATGGCAGGGAGTTGGAACTAGATGATCTTTGAGATCTTTTCCAACCTTACCATTCTATGATTCTATGATTACCTACTCTGGATAGATTGGTAGACATCATACTTAATTCCTAATATCAGAAGCAGCTGAGATTTTAATGCTTAAATAATCTACATTTCAAATGCTATACATAACTAAAGGACTGCTTTACGATACCAATAAGAGGATGAGCCAGAGCATCTAATTCTAAAGAAGATAAGTACCTGGGCTTTTTCAAAGGTGTTGTTTGGATTTTTTTTTAAAGTAAGAGGTTTCAAAGTACCTATGTGAGAAAAATAACAAACAATATAATTTATCTTTATCACTGGCTAGGCATAAGGAGTGCTTCACAGATCAGTAAATATTAGAGGAAATTGCATCCAGGTGGGAGCATGGAACACAGAAAAGAATCATGGTGTTGGTTCAAGGCCATGCACCAGGGAACATCACCAAATCCTACAGACAGACCAATAAATGGCAGACAGTGTAACTATTGATTCCAAAGGTATGAACATTTGAAAATGCAAGGTAAAGTGGAGTTGAGGCTGCCATTGTCCAGTCCAGGGAAGGATGAAGCATCACTGACTTGTCCTGTGCTGTGAGATGATGCACCTATACTTTGACATCATCAGGTAATAGGCATTGTCATCTTGAAAGTCATTGCGAAGACTGAGACAAAGCACTTGATATATTTCAGTGGGGAATTATCCTGAACTCTATAAAGACCTAAACGGACAGAAAGGAGGAATGATATAAAAATAAAGAAGTTAGGGATAAGAATCAAAGCTTTCTGAATTAAATAGAAGACTGATGGTTTACTGATTCGAAGAAGAGCTGCGATTCTGTCTATTCCTGTCCTGTTGTTTTTAGTAAAAAATCTCCAATGTTGATTTTTCTTAACTAGATCACATTTACCAGTGCTTAACAATTCCCTTGTCTATTAAAGTTTTTTACTAATGAACCAAATGATACTTAGAGACATCAGGTTGAAGGATCTGTCGTTCCCTTTTTGACAATGGAAGCCTCTTCAAAAGTTGATGTCAGACCAAGACAATTTCAAGCAAAGGACATTGTGCCACTCTAGTTCTGCATTTACCTCCATTAATTCCTTTTTATATCTATATCTCTTGGACAGTTGCTCTCTGGCTCTGGTGATCTGTTATTGAGTGACCTGTACTAGTGGGAGGTGTCCCTACCTATGGCAGGGGGTTGGAACTAGATGATCCTTGAGTTCCCTTCCAACCTTACCATTCTATGATTGTATGATTCTATGATTTTGGAATTTGTTTCTTATCCTCTTCTACACTCTTCAATTTTCAGGAAATGATCTGATCATTCAGCCAATTCTAGTAGAGAGGCATCTCTGCCCATGGTGGGGAGGTTGGAGTAGATGATCTGTAAGGTTCCTTCCAACTTAAGCCATTCTGTGATTCTGTGAGAAGCCTGTAAGTCAGGGAGTAATAGTTTGAGCTGCATTTGAAATGCAAAAGCAAACTGTTGTGAAAAGAAGTGAAGGGAAACTGGCGGTGATGATAGCAATTAGGTAAGTTGCTTCAGTAGTGAAATGGGCAGAATTTAATAATACACTTTGCTACTGCAGAGGCAATTTGATGCTTGCTGCATACAAAGGTTTTTTTTTGTGTTTATTAGGTGTGGTAATTCTGCTGGAGTGATTTGATTTCTCATGGCTGATCTGTACTTGATTTTATGAGCCTTTCTCAAAGTGGGTTTCTTACACCCTCCTTGAGTATTCAGGGCTGAGTAATTCTCATGTAGTGCAGGATGGGATGAACAATGGATATGAGGGACTCAAGAAAGACAACTCATGTGAAGCACAGGGAGGAATTAAGCAAGAAGAAAGGGCCTGAAAAGCAGTTTATAGGGATCTATCCAGTTTGCTAGAACTTGGGAAGCTTCAGGAAATTACTGGATTTAGGGCAGGACTGAAGGACCGTGCAAAGATAGTTTGGACAGGTAGAAGTCTTGTGTACAAGCCCTGTTATTTATTTTAGAGAAGAGCTGTTTTGTCTGATTGAGAATTTTGTCATTCTGGTCTGCATTGTTATAAAATCTCATTTGAGTATCTAAAGCTGGACTGACAAATTTCCCTCAGATCTCTGCCTGGCCTGAGGTCCTTTTACAGGCAAGAGGGAAAGGAAATTAGCAATAGAGAGCCAAGGACAGACAAAACTAAATACTTGTGAGTTGTGCACAGCAAGAGGGCATCAGCCTCTTACTCTTCATGGCTGTTGTGAATGGTATCTGCAATTTTACTTCAGAAAAGTGAGAAAAAATATCAAAATGCCAAGATGCTGAAGCAGGCAGTAAGCACAAAAGATGCAGTTCTGCTATGAATGGAACCCTAAATCAGTCACAAAACTTTTCCATAAGTGGCATATGTTCATGAATGAGGACATTATGTGAGGGTATTCCATGAGAATGCAATATCAGTGTGATAATGATAGCTTAAATGGCCACTAAATATTAGGACTGGTGAGATGCAAACTGACTTCTCACTGACTGCAGACACAAATGTTCTCTGTTTGCAGACAACTGAGCAAGATTATAAAAGGCTTTTCTACCTTCCCTTGTGGATTAGAGAGAAAGCATATTCTACCTCTAGAGTTATTCTAAAATTAGATTAAGAATATTTGAATGACTCTAAAACACGAGGGTTTTGTCAATTCAGCCACTCTTGCATCTTAGTTTCAGTGTCTTTGACAGTGATACAATGAGATCCTGCAGGAATCAAATTGCACACCTTTTTGCTACCCTTTGACAGGAAGGGTCTGAACAACAGAACTCTGATGAGAAACACAGGGTTTCTGGTCAATACTGTTGTAAATATATACTTGAATTTCCTCCACTGGTTGCTACAAAAACAATCTGTGCCTCTGGCTCANATACTGTGATACTGTGAATAAAATGCTGTTGCAAAATAGTTTAATAAAATATATTGCTTCACTGTAATACTTCTAACTTCTGTCTGTTCTATTGACATTATTTTTAAAGGATTAAGCTTCTGTATATTTATTAGCTTTTCAGAAAAATAGCAACAGTAATTAAAAATATCCTTCTAAAATTCAATGTATTATTCTGATTTTACTTAGTGTATCCATTGAGAATACCTTTGCTTCCTCAGGCTTTCTTTATGCTTTTGAATTTTAATAAAGACCCAGGATAAAATATCCACAGCTGAATGTAGTTAACTATTTGACACGGAGCTATGGAAAACTTCCAAAAGGGTGTATTTTATGAGAATTGTTTGTGCTTGGAGTCCTGTGTGCAGTTCTGGAGCCCCCAGCACAGCAAGGACATGGAAGTGTTGGAGCGGGTCCAGAGGAGGCCACAAAGATGCTCAGAGGGCTGCAGCAGCTCTGCTTTGAGGACAGGTTGAGAGAGTTGGGGCTTTGCAGCCTGGAGAAGAGAAGGCTTCCAGGAGACCTTCCAGTATCTGAAGGGAGCCTACAGGAAGGCTGGGGAGGGATTATTGACAAGGTCTTGTAATGACAGGACTAGGGGCAATGGGTTTAAATTGGCAGAGGGGAGATTGAAACTGGATGTTAGGAGGAAGTTGTTTGCAGTGAGGGTGGTGAGACACTGGCACAGGTTGCCCAGGGAGGTTGTGGCTGCTCCCTCGCTGGAGGGGTTCAAGGCCAGGTTGGACGAGGCCTTGAGTGACCTGTTCTAGTGGGAGGTGTCTCTGCCTGTGGCAGGGAGTTAGAACTAGATGATCTTTGAGGTCCCTTCCAACCTTACCATTCTATGATTCTGTTCTGTATAAAAACATTAGACTTTTTTTTTTTGTTGTTGTACGACTTTGGAAATAAGATTAACGTTTTACATTCTTTATGATTTTTCTCTAGATAGATGAGAAGACTTAAAATAATTCTGGTGTGTGTGTAGGAATCTAAAGAGGAAAGATTACTACATTAGGTCCTCTTCTAGGAGTAGAAGTGTTTGGCCATTTCATATAGTTAATCCTATATTTTATTGACTAAACTGCATGTAATCCTATAAGCTAAGTGAAAACATTTTTATGTATCCTGGGCTTCTGCTAGAAACTTAAACCTATTCACCTTTACAAAGTTTAAAAACATTTTATTCTATTTTGCTCAAGACATCAGTAACAACATCTGATGTCTGAATAAGATCACCTGGGTTTTGAGTAATTTAAAATAATTATTGCAATAAATCTTGGTATGTGATTTAAAACACCATGAGGATACTCCAGGGCAGTCTTCTATGGAGCGCCAGAAAGTATTCACTTGTTACAGAAGCTTCTGAAATTCTTTAAAGCATTATCAGAGATGTTATGCACTGTTCTGGGAATTGTATTAATTTAAAATAATGATTGCACTGATGTGTTGTGGCATTTACACTATGTTTTTCACTGGCTTCAAGTTTTTCCACAGAGCAACTCTGTAGTAATGAGTACTAAGGCAAGTATGACAAAGATGATAATTAATAGTTTAATATATTTTTAATTAGGTCTCTCGTAATACATTAGAAGAAAAAACAAGTTCATTGAAATTATTTCAGAAATCTACTTAATTACTGATATTTTGCCTTTAATGGCAGTCATGGTAGCCTTTGAAAGCTGATCTGAGCTATATGATGCAGAGCAGTGAACCTGAGGTCATCAAATGAAGTCTATTAACTAACCAGAATTACTGTGTTTAATAACTACAGCAACCTTTAAGAGAAATGTAATTTCTCACAAATTGAAAGCCAAAAGACTCCTAAGTCTGGATAGGACCTGACAAAAAGACATACTGATGACATTTTAAAATGTTCTTGGCATCAATCAGTAGAGCAGAGAAATCATTCCTCTAAAGCCAGCATGAATCAAATATAGTGACATCAAGATCCACTTTTAGAATCATTGAATAGTTTGAGTTGGAAGGGACCTTTAGAGATCATCTACCCCAACTATCTCTGCAGTGGGTGGAGATATCTTCACCTATATGATGCTGCTCTGATGGACCTGACCTTGAATATTTCTAGAGACAGGACATCTATCACCTCTCTGGACATCCTGTTCCAGAGTTTCACCACCCTCATAGTAAAAAAAAAAAATCTTCCTTATATGTAGTCTAAATCTACCCTCTTACAGTTTTAAATCGTTACTTATCCTATCACAATAAGCCACTTTTAATTACTGAAAGGCTGCAATAAGGTCTCCATGGAGCCTTCTCTTCTCCATGCTGAATAACCCAACACTCAGCCTTTCTTCATAGGAGAGATGTTCCAGCCATCTGATAATTTTTGTGGCATTCCTCTCCACATGCTTCAACAGGTTCATGACCATCTTGTGCTGAGGACTCCAGAGATGGACACAGTGCTCCAGGTGGGGTCTCACCAGGGCAAAGCAGAGAGACAGAATCACCTCCCTCAACCTGCTAACCATGCTTCTTTTGATGCAGCCCAGGAAAGGGTTGTCTTTCTGGGCTGTGAGTGCACATTGCCAGCTTCTATGGCAGGGGGTTGTAACTAGATGATCTTTGAGGTCCCTTCCAACCTTACCATTCTATGATTCTAGTCCATCTAGTCCAGCTACTCTCAATCCCATCATCTGCCATCCTGTATTGATACAAGGGATTGCCTTTATCCAGGTGCACAACCTTGCACATGGCCTTGTTGAACTTCATAAGTTTTAGAGGACCATTTCTCAAACATGTCCATGTACTTCTGGATACCATTCTTTCCCTCTGGCATGTCAACTGCAC
>WBNM01028447.1:97697-147852 GCA_013399055.1 Ramphastos sulfuratus | reverse complement strand
GCCTCAAGCCTGTAGTGTTGCTTATGGTTATTCTGACCCAAGTGCAGCACCTGGCACTTGGCCTTGTTGAAACTCATCCCAAGCCTGTTAACTAGATAAGCATAATAAATGAAGACTGCTTTAATGTTATCTTTCTGAGGGAAAAGAAGAGAGCAGTAGAGTTATGTGTCTATTGTTTGGAAGAACAAAGACAGGCCAGGTCTCTTTGGCCCCATCTCCATCAGCTCCTGACAGGAGCCCCTCAGATGGTCCCAGCAGTGGTTGGTCACCTTCCATGCCAGGGACTGTTCATAAACACTGTACAGTCCCCATTTCTGCCCATCATGGTCAGACCTGCACCCATTAGTGAGAATCTACCTCAGATCCCAGCCTGCTTGCCTTCAGGAGCTCTCAGTGCTCACTATGCCCTGACAGTTAGTGGCAGAAGGGAGAGCTCAGCTGTCTTCACTCCCAGTCTTACAAAGAAGTTACTGCCTCACAGTGCAAATGAAGGCCTTGTCCTCTCCTCACCCACGGGGCACCTTCTCCTGAGCCCAGGTCCCCCTGAGTGCAGGATCTACTCTGACTTCCCTCCTATCCCCAGCTGTGTTCCCACAGGTTCCTTTGTATTCAGAGGACATCATGGTATTCCTAAGAATCACAGAAATATTCCAGTTGGAAAAGCCCCTCAGGATCACCAAGTCCAACTGACAACCCTACTCTACAAGGTGCACCCTAACCATATCCCCAAGCACCACATCCAAACAACTTTTAGAGACTGACTTTTAAGGGCTGATTCAAACTCAGAGTTAAACAGGGATGTCTCAGGGGTTTCAGTCACTTAAGGTTTGCAAAACGGACTGAGTACTTGTCTGTAAGTGGGATACAGAAAAATGCCTTACTCAACAAGCATTTCACTAGCTCCATTTCATACACTACAAGTGACAGGCAAAATGAGAGCATGAGTGAAGTCCAAAGACAATTGTGATGCCACCACAGCTTTTGCTTATGGAATCCACATTAACAACACAGGAGAGACATTAAATAAAAAGAAATTAAAACTGCAGACTACATACCACACCTAAAGAGAGTTTCCTCATGCCAAAGCTGAATCAACTGGACCATGAGGCCTTTTTGAATTAGTTATTCATGTCATTACTGTAAATTAAAGGAAAAGAGAAAGGAAGAAAAGAAAATAAAAGGAAAAAAAAAAGTAAAAAATGAAGGATGATAGCAATTGGGTTATGTGGGTTGGGGGTTGATTTTTTTTTCAGCACTAAGAAGAATTGTAATATTAGTTTTTCACTTTGGGATACTTCTGAATTACAAAAAAGTTGTCATACCTTTAAAAGAAAAATAAAATGGGTTTTATTATCTGACTAAAGGTACTGGAAGATATAATTATTTGCCTCCTTTGCTAATTTTGCACTACAAAAGGAACAGTTTTTCAGGTTCTGCTTAAGCTCTCTCTTCTATTATAAGTTCTCCCCCTGTTTAATATCTCCCCCATATTGCTCTACAGTATTATTTGTCCCTCTCCAAGGTTTAGGAAAGCAACAGATTTTGATACAATTATTCTTTTCCTTTCCTCTTTTTATTTTTTTCCTTTTTGCTTATTTTCCCTTCATTTCCTTAACTCTCTTTCTCTAGACTTGTATATCATTCCCATCTTCATTTTCCAGTTCTATTTTTCTCCTTTCACTCTCCATGGGTTTGTTGGGGTTTTCTGGGAGGGGATTTTTTGTGTCTTCCAGAACCAAACTTCTGGTCATTTTTCTGCATATTTGCTCACTTCTTCATTTCTTTTTTTCCACTTCATGCCCTTTATCTTCCTTATCCATACAAGCACTAGGTAATATGAAGATGAAAAGACAAAATTCCTACCCTGTACAACACCAGGCGACTTCTCCCTTCCTCTGGCACCAGGTAGCAGCAATAATCAAGAGTGTTTTTTTCAAACAGGAGGAGTCTTCATCATCATTCTCCTACCTGTGGGGAAAAGAGAAGGAAACCACTGATATCTTTGAGAGATAAATCTGCTTTTGTTCTCCCAAAAAGCAAGGCAAGAAATCAGAGTTCACCATCTCAAAGGTTGTTGATGCTTCTCCTACTTGTAGTCGTGTCAGAAGTCCCAGAGATTTCTCCAGGAGCAGGAGTGACAGCTTTGAACTGTCCTGCTGCAGAATCCTTGCTTCTGCTGCTTCTGAAAAAGATGTGTTGCTGTATGTATAAAGAAGCTACTTTTTGGTTGAGTGAAACTGTCTAATTCCTTCAGGGGAAGGGAAAAAAAAGAGAGGGGGGCCAAACCCTTATGCCTTTTGGAAACACTTTTATTTGGGGCATAACTAGAGAATTAAAGATAAAGGTTTCATGGTGGAGCAATTCTACTACTTCAGATCAGTAACTGATCACTCACAAAACCACTGAGTGGGCATTCTCTGCCACAACTTCCAGCAAAGGTTAATCCAGATCCATCTCCCCATGGAGTGCCTAATCTCAGCACAGAAGGTTATGATCCCAAACTGTACAGCACGGATCAGCTTCACTGTTATGAACTTCCTAAATGCCCATTTGGCCAGAGAAACACCCTTCTTTAGAGCATGGGAGGGTAGATGTGATTTTTAATTGCTGTTCTGACCTGGTGGATCAGGAGGACCCTCCCTCCTGAAAGCACCACACCACCAGAATACAGAAGTATTCTCATTTGCTTCCCACTTCATCACTGAAATCAGTGCCAGAATTTCTACCAACTTGAGGCTTGAATAAATTGCTATGCAATGGTATTGCTGTACCTTACTTATACTGTTATACTTTTATAGTTCCTGTAATTATAGAGCATAGAATTATTAGATGTAAATATATCAGCACATCATTAATAAGATTTATCAAGCATTCTGCCAAATAAATTATGAGAAATGATAACAACATGGGAAGGATGCAGCATGACATAGCTTTTAGGAAGCCTGAATGGGAGTGTTAGGGCTTTTGGATTGGTACAATCATCATTATGCTACCTAAAGCAATACTCTAAGAGTGCATTCAGCAGAGCACATGTACAACCATCATTGCTTAGCCAAGACTCACAGACATGGCTGAGAGAAGTGATGCCTTAAAGCAGAATTTTCTCTGCACCAGACCATAAGCTCTCTCTGTCTGTGCTTGTCTGTCTATGAGCAAGCATAATATATTTTACACCCTAGGCTTAATCTTAAGCAGTCTGCAGGCTTAGAAATACCTGAGGAAAAAACCCAACTCACACTGATCTCTAATATTAAGAAAATAAATTTAAGTATTTCATCTTCCTATAATGCTTTAATTTGTACCTCACTCTTTCTGCTGTGCCTCACTGTTCCTCATCTAATTGCTGCTATCAGACACCAAGCTTTTCAAGGCAGAGATTCATCTTCCACATGGATTCTGTAAATCATCAGGCATGACTTAATATAGGGTATCACAAAGAAAAAAAGCACTGTAAACAAATAGGTATCATGCCAGAATGGAGTGCCTGACACATTGCTGGGGGGGGGTCCTCTGCACATTCCAGCCAACACATTTTTGCACCTTACAAGTCCAGTAAATCATTCTTACTGTAAAAGGGAAATAGTGTTCTGGTCTAATAATTTAATTTAGCAAACACCAGGGGAAAGCAATAGTTCTTGAAGTTATGGCCAGCAAAGTTCTTAAGAAAATGTGAGCTCAGAAGAGCTAAACACTTGTGATAATTCATCGGAAATAGCTACAAAAACCTATGCCAGTAAAGCCCAGTAAGATGTGAATTAAGGTAAGGACAGAACACAGAGGTTCAATGCTGCAGACTCATGTGCTTAAATGGATTCCACTTACAATGAAATTTCACACTGTGCCTGAGAGGAAGGAAAAGAGAGAAGAGCCTGTACTGCTGTTAATACATTTGTCACACAGTTTTGGCAGCTTTCATTGGCTTTGTCATTTCAAGCATCCGGTATTTTTCATATTGATTCAGGCATTAATCAGAACATATTTGTTGTTTCAGAATTAGCATACCAAAACTGTTTTGTGAGTTATCATGCTAATATGTTCTATCAAAGACTAAATTAACATTTTACCGCTGTTAACCAGAGGCAACGCTTCATGTGCAATTCAGATGATGTTGACAAACTTCTCACGTTACCAGCTGCTTAAAATATGAGGGTGCTCATTATCTGTGGACCTAAAGAAATATCCCTTGAAAATAACCACACCACAAAGTCCCTCCCAGTCCAGTACCACTATCCCCACAGCTCCACACTGTTCCTAAGCTCCATTGTACTTCCGGTAATGAGGCAGAGCACAATGTTCCAAATGCCACTATGCAGCATTCCTTTCCAACCTCAGCTTCCTTTCAGTTTTTCAAGGTTCTTTTAGTTTTAAAGATATTCTGACAGAGGACAGGAGAGCAGATGGGAGGATGGAACTGGCAACCTGCTATACCCGGAGTGTTTTCCTTTCCGAGGAGTGAAAGAGAATTACAAAGTAGTGAGAATGTATTTTGCGGCTTTCCACTCTCTTCACATGAAAACTGCTACCTTCCTTCTAAAGCAACAGTTCAATGCTGACGGTTACCAGTATGCATTAGTGTTTTTCTGGCGGAATCTCTGGCTCTCAACCCAGAGGTTTCCTATGGCAAGCATCCCAGTTTCATCCTACCTGTAAATGCACAGATCATGCATGCAGCTGCTACCTGCCAGAGAGTAATCATCACTCACCATCCAGGTAACCTTTGTTGACTTCTGTGAGATCTGTCCAAAAACATTCATCAGGGTATCCGAAAAGCTGCACCAGCAGAATTGTTGTCTTCTACATATATGTAGAATCTTTTCTCAGGAATTTGATAGAAAGCATTGAGTGAAGACGGAAATTTTCACTCTTGATAAGAATGGCTCCTCCATTCACAATGAAGAACACAGCTAAAATACTTCATTTAGGTTTAGAATAACCATTATCTAGGTTTAAATCCAGATTAAAAGTTTCATTTAAAATACAATTCATGTGTGCTTAGAACAGAAGCGGTCTCAAACAAGTGTATTACTCTAAAATAACAAATTATGAATTAAACCAAATGAAGTCTAGACAGTGCCCAACTCAATTGCCCATGAGGCTGACTAGCCTTATCACCATTATCACCTTCTGATAAGTAAGATCATTGCAAAGACTTTATCATCAAGATGAAGGTTATCACCAAATTTTGGCAACATCAGATGAGAGGCACCAAATTCCTGAGCCCTATTACTATGTCAGCCAATGATACAAAGAATTACTATCTACAGCAATAATGGCAAAGAAGAGCTGAGCTGTTCCTCAGCTAATATATGCATTCATTGAGACCCACAGGAACCCTCTAAAGACCTGAGTAGAATCATGTTCTCATCAAGTTGCTCTGCCCATAAGCAAGCTGCCAGAAGCTCCGTTAGCCTCCCTTTCAAAATGTCAAATTTTTACCAGTAACTTAATGTTTAAGGGAATATCCACAAAGAAGGTCACAGCTCCTTAGCTATACACAAGTAAGTCAAGGCTATCTGGGTTTCTGCTGTGACATAATTGTCAAATATCAGCTGGGAGTTCATAATCACATCTTAGTTGTGGGTATTGTTAACTAATGGCAGATATATTTCCTCCTACAGCAGTGCTAAGACTGCTTCCTCTGTCTCCTCCAGTGACTTTCCCAACCTGTCATCACAATCTCAGTTAATCAGAGTTGAGCCTCAGCCAACTAATTCGTATCTCTGCTGTGCTCTTCTTTGCAAACTGAGGTGCTGTGTCATCTGTTGTGGGTGGAAGATATAGATTCATACATGTGCTCTCTATCAGTAGGGTAGAATTAACCAGATCTCATCCTTCCTAAGGGCTGGATTCATTCATTTGAGCTTTTAGCCACTGGAAGTTCAATCTGGTGTCCAATGCCTCCACATAAAGTCAGAAAAGAGTAACGAGCAGATACAGAAGGCAAGTTGTTTGACCTAATTGAAACTTACTCTGCATCTCCCTCTTGATCATGAGGAGAGTCAGTGTCTAGCTCAGACTTGCCCAAGTTTTTTTGACCCCAGAGCTAGAGCCCATACTAAATCCAAATGGCCCCTTTTCCTGATTGAAGTGAAAATCCAGAGTCCAGCACAATCCACACTAAAAAGAAGCTCACAGGGGGAGAAAAGTAAATAAATTACCCACACTTATCTGCTGGAATCTGTCCAACAGGAAGAAAGAAGGCACTGAAAGTTTCATCTTACTCTGATCAGAGATACCGCTAAGTCACTTAAAGCCCTTCTCAAGCAACAGTGTTCAAAGCAGCTGTAAGGTTTAAAACAACTGAAAAAAAAACATTGACTCCAAGTTATCAACTACTCATTAAACAATTGTTATCAACCACCTCAATCCTCTTGACACAGCCATCTCCACTTCTTACATCCCAGTGCTCTGAACCCTCAGTTTTGAAAGCTACATTACAATTCACATCATATTGAGGCAGGCTGTAATATCCTAAAGACAATAGAGTTGTTCATCAGCTTCCAGTTAGATTTTTCCAAACACCTTCTTAAATCATGACTTGTAAGGAAAAAAAAAGCTCAAATATTTGCTTAATTCTCTAAAGAAATACAAAAGCAAGAATACTTTTCCTACAAAGAGTAAATTATACATTTGTTTACTTACAAATATTTGATATCCAGAGTTTGCTACGGTTAATAAGCATTCTCTTTTGGAAGACAGATGGCATTTAAACATCAATAAAGGGTGAGTTTCTCAACTGTGCTGGTTTGACAGTTCAAGGGGAAGCCTTGCTATTTAAACTGCATTCATAAGAATCCAGGCTCTGCAATAAGATGTTGCAGATTTATACAGTTTGCTCATGCAGACAAGTTCTTCCCTTTTAGCTTTCAGATCCCTTGCTTAAATAAATGTGTCTTCCTTCTCTACCAAAACTCCAGCCACTCCCACCAAGAGCAAGAAATCTGCAGGTAACACAAACACACACACACACATACACACAGAAAAGAACTAAGAGAAAACTTTATTCTTAATATTTTTGTTGTGACATTGCTTCTGAGCATTACAATGAGATTTCCTGAAAAGCTGGTGCTCAGTAATGCAAAAGAGATCCAGAACAAAGCACTATTCCCTAACATACCTGGCTGGTTCTATTGCACTTTTTAAGGGACCTGTCTAACTGCAGTGGGAATTCTGAAGATCTTCCTGCCCACTCTGCACCTCTGGGAGTCTAACTACTGCTGAATATGTGTTTAGGTGTTCTCAAATACAGACAACAGTATCACTATTGATCTAGCATGCTGTAATTGCCACTCATTCATGAAAAAAGGCACAAAACACTGCTACATCCCTTCAGGTGTAAGATGTAGCCCCGTGATCTGACTTACCCGTTGAAGCAGCTTGTTGATTTTAAGTCAGTTTTTCTCAAGCTCCCTGCAAACTTGACCTTTTCTATGTTTCATTGCCTTTGTACTACAAATGTTCCCAAAGAAGGGAAAAGCTGCTATGTGTGATTGATGGTAGGAATTCCTCTCCTAAAAAAAGTAAGGAAGAGAGAAGCAGTTACAATTATTGGGGAAAACACAGTTCATTTTTCGTCCATCGCACAGTAGCCAAGCCACTGCCTGCAATCAGAGGATGTTAGCTGTTTCCTGGCTAACATAAACAGTAGTAATCAGCAGTTGCAACTGCTTAGTACTCCATTACACAGGAGAAACTGAACTGCTACTAGTATAAATCAACAGAATTTAGTCTTGATTCAACATTTATTCTTTTTTTTCTTTAACAGATAATGGTATTTTGATCCCTTGTAAACATTCCCTTTTTTCTGCAACACTCACTTTGTTAAACTGCTGCAGACACACTAAAACTTATTTTTGAAAACAATATTCCACAAACCTTCTGTCTGTAGAGCATCACAGCTAATATTTAGGTAATAATCCTTTTCAATCACCAATATTAGTCACAATCGTTGGTTTGTTTGTCTTTCCTTGGCAGCTCACCTTGATGGAGTGGGGAAGTAGTGGGATGTGTTTACAGCAAGAACAAATTGTAATCACCAGTTGCAGATACAAACATGCACCTCCAAACTCTGGAAAAAGGTGAGCTGCTTTGGCCATTAACATTATCTAACAGTGTAAACATTTGGAGACTGCAATGACAGCTTGTTCTCATTTCCCTGCCTGCAGAAACTGAACTGCTTCTGGCTGCCATCAATTAGCATGTCCCAACATCATGCAGGAATGTGGCTGCCAGTGACACCCCCCCACCCCCCGTTCATCTGTCAAGATAGAAGCCATGTGAATCTGAGTATCTGTCCTTGGATCTCCTAAGTATCATAACACCTTGGGTTGCTAAATCTCACAGTCTGGCACCTTCACTAGTCAACAGCTTGTAATAATAATAATAATCGTAACAACAACACATTTTCATAATATGGAAACATGCTACTAAATAAAATCTGTCTCTAGCTGAGAATATAAGGCTAGACTGGAACAAGACAGTTTTGGCTTGATCTCTTTATTTACTACCCAACACCAAAACTAAAGAGTCAAAATTAAGTTAAAGGCTCATATTTAATTTATAAAAGGTATCTTTTTTAAATTTTTTTTTCTTTTAACAATGTTTGAAATTGGAAGAAGAGAGATATCACTGAATTGTTTAACAACCTATAAAACTGAAGGCCAAGTGATGAAATGTGGGACTAAGTGGTTTCTGCCTCTTCTTACAGTGACTGCTCAGATGCTTGAGAATCTAGAAATGAACACTCAGACTTTGCATCTTTCATGTATTTTCTCCCATTTGTCTTTACTCTGAACATTTTCAGTAATCAAGCTTTTATTTTCTGTCTTACTGTTTCCTTCAAAAATTCAGCTGAAGTGTTCTGGTGGAAGCAGGCTGCCTTGTCCAAACATTTCTGTCACCCTCCCATATTTTGGATGAGCTAACAAGATCTGGTAAAGTTATAGTTAGGAAACACAACTGTCACTACAGACGGCCTTGCTCAATAGCTCAGCTAATCCAGTGCCTTGCTCCGTGTCATGAGATGTGACATTGCACTAAATGCTGAGAATTTACAAAGAACTATCAGAAAACATCCAACTGAATTTTCCCTTCTTGGAGATCACACTCAGCTGCCCTAGCTCATCCCCATTTCAACTCACACGTTAATTTAGCCATGAAACAGACACAAGAAATAGGAAAATCACCTCCACAGTACTTAAATCCCACAAATAGGACCTTGGTGTTCACTTTCCAGAGCTTCCAGTCTAACAAAAGGTGACTTTTATCTTATACAAAGGCATTTGAGAATTCATGGAGCTATTTAAGTCCAGAAAACTCAGCTGCATTTATATAAGCTGTTTGTTAATTGCAATTTCATTTATTCTTTCCCATATGTTTTATGGACATCTTTGATTTCTGGTTTATGGGAAAGTAACATCCCATATATGACCACATTAAGTCCTCCCTCCTGCTCCCTCATTCAAAAAAAGCAAGAGTGAAGTTGTCTCTCTTTGCTGCCACAGTTACACACATTCAGTTCTTTGAAATGGATGGGGTCCTCTGAGCATGCCAAAGCATTTCAATCCATTGGCAGGACCACTGCAACAGTTTTGACTGGATTTCAGATTGCCTACTAGACTTAGTACTCAACATGCTATATCTCAGTTTTAGAGAGCAAGTGGCTTAATGTTTGTCTCTTTTACGTATAACAACTTCAGCAGAGTGAAGCTTCTTTTATGTTGGTTTTATTAATTCTTGTCAATAGATACTGAGCTCATTAAGAAGAAGATAATTTCAATCATTTTCTGGTTATTTGAAAATTCAGATCACATCATCAGTTTTGGAGGAAGGATTATGCTCACAGAACTGATGGAGTAGTGCACTTTATCATGTTAGCTCCTATATCTAGAAATCTAGGTTCATTCCCTTCTGGTGGTTTGAGTCCAAATCTCATCATCAACTATTTTATGTAGAAAATTTTATTCAAGTCCATGGTATAAAGTGGGCAATGAGTAGGTCTCAGCATCCACCTTTTGGTTGGCTTCATTGTTACACAGGATAACTTGGAGGAGATGATTCTCAATCCTCCTTATAGGAGCTATTGGAGAAATGAGTCATTAGCCCAAAAGAGTACAGTCCAAGACAGTAGGGAGTACCATAGGGACCATCACCCATAGAATCTACTTGCTGGTCCTGTAGATACTGAAATTGTTCAATTTTCCCTATGTAATGATTTGTAATGACCTTATCTGTTCCTTTGCTTCTTAGGAAATAGTAGACATAGTAACTAAATTACCTGCAGCATATAAGCAGACTGAACCTCCACATCCCACATTCTAGCCTCCAATAACTTCAAGTATTTTGTAAAAATAAAAGTGAGCTGAAATCAGAGGCAAAGTTACAAATTTTACATCACTAAATCAAGAAATGGACAGAGAACACTTGCCAGTGAAAGCTGATAGTGTGCAGAGGAAAAGGGAATTAAATTTTCTTTGCTTTAGACCTATAATAAACTTTCAGTGCTTCACAGTGCCTCTGGTAGCTCTTCATGGCCCCCCTAAGGAGCTGTGACTCATCAACTGAAGAATGCTGGTCTGGATTAATGGCACTCATCCAGAGCCAACTTCTTCCTAATTTTTTTTGCTGTGAATAAGCACATCTGAGGCCATGCCACTTATTTTTAATGCTCACATCCATAACAGATGTTGAAAATGTTATGATTCTGCACTTCTTGGCATTATTCCACACCTCTAGGAGTAAAATGACTTCGCTGGAAAGCAGAGCAGATGTGATTATGAAACACATTCTTACTTTCACAACCAGCTATTGCTTTGTTCTACACAAATTACTCACAGTTAAAGTTTCATGTTAACGACATGGGGAAGTAGCAGGGGACGAAGCCAATGCAATGAAGGAAACTAATAAAACAAGGCATGTCTGGGCCTTCTGGCTCCCTGTGTTATCTCTGCCTCGGTCAGCTGAACATCTTACATTTCATAGAATCACAGAATGGTCCAGACCAGAGTAGATCCCTGAAGGTCATCCAGTTCAGCTGCCCTGCGGCCAGCAGGGACATCCCCACCAGCCCAGGTCACCCAGGGNGCTCCCTGTGTTATCTCTGCCTCGGTCAGCTGAACATCTTACATTTCATAGAATCACAGAATGGTCCAGACCAGAGTAGATCCCTGAAGGTCATCCAGTTCAGCTGCCCTGCGGCCAGCAGGGACATCCCCACCAGCCCAGGTCACCCAGGGCCCTGTCAAGCCTCATCTCCAGGGAAGGGGCCGCAGCCATCTCCCTGTTCCAGTGCTTCACCACTCTCATAGTAAAGAACTTGTTCTTAACATCCAAATAAATCTGCTCCTCTCAAGCTTGAACCCATTGCCCCTGTCACTGCAGACCTTTGTAAACAGCTTCTTTCCGTCCTTGCTGTAGGCCCCCTTCAGGTACTGGCAGGCTACCATTAGGTTTCCCCAAGCCTCCTCCTCTCCAGACTGCACACCCCCAGCTCCCTCAGCCTGTCCTCACAGCAGAGCTGCTCCAACCCTCTGATCACTTTCGTGGCCTTCTCTGGACCCACTCTGTCAGCTCCATGTCCTTCCTATAATGAGAGCTCCAGAACTGGATGCAGAACTCCAGATGAGGTCTCAGCAGCAGAGCAAAGTGGCAGAATCCCCTCTCTGACTCTGATGGCCATGCTGCTTTTGATGCAGCCCAGGATATGATTTGCCTTCTGGGTTGCAAGCCTGCACTGTCTGCTTATGTCCAGCTTCTCATCCACCAGCACCCCCAGCTCCCTTTCCACAGGGCTGCTCCATAACACCTCATCCCCCAGCCTGTATTGACAGTGAGGATTGCTCTGGCCCATGTGCAGGACTCTGCACTTGCTCTTGTTGAACTTCATGAGGTTCACCTGGACCCACCTCTGTGGGCCCAGGCCTGTCCAGAGAGGCCTGTCCAGGTCTCTCCGGATGACCTCCTACCCCTCTGGTGTGTCAACACCACCACACAGTTTGGTGTCATCTGCAAACTTGCTGATGGTACCCTCAATCCCACTGTGTCATTCATAAAAATATTATTTATTATGATGTAAACTTGAAATATCTAACTGAGAACACTCTGGTTAAGGCACAGATGAATCAAGAAGACTAGTGATAAAATTGAAGAAGCAAAGGAAAGCCCCATCAGACATGATACTAGATTATCACACTCAAAAAAACCCAAAAACAAACAAACAAAAAATCAAAACTGATAAAAAATCCACAAACAAACACAACAACAACAAAAAAAAAACCTCTAATGTGGAACAGCACAAAAGGAAGGGAAGTGTGATCAGAAATAATCTTAAAAGTTTTAATTTGTTTTGAAGGAAAAAACACAGCTTAAAAAATATCTGAGAAGTCTAAAAGATGGCATCATGATGCAGAACGATGACAACATTTGTGCCACTGTTGATGGGGATCAATATTGGTGTGACAAAATGCCAGTGCGAGTCAGACTGCTCTGAAAACAAACACATCAGGAAACGTAAGACCTAGTTATGCTGTCTGCAGAAAGGGAAGTCTGCAATGAGAAATACAAAGCAAGTCTGAGTTGACACTCTATTACTAAATCTGTCTACTCAAGTAGACAAAGAAACAAATGCTATTAAAAATACATTACTTAGGGTTTCTTCCTCCTCTGAGTAGTATCCATAGCAATGAATAGCACTCATACCCCATTCAGACAGAATAAGAAGGTGGGTCTGTAACTTCTCTCTGTCAGGCCAAATCTGGAGACTTACAGAGTCTCTCTGACCCAGAGAGAAATCAGAGCTTCATGACATGAGTATTTCCAACTGAAGATATATGATGAGTACATTTACATGGTCAAAAAAGGATTCAGATGAATGAAATGTGGAAATAATGTAAGATAAGTTGAGAGTTAAGATCCACACACATAGTAAAGCTTTCATGCAATAGGTAGCTCATTCTATTCAAGACAGAAGTTTCAGCCAGAAAGAGCCAATGAATCATGGAAACACAGAATGTTAGGGATTGGAAGGGACCTCTAGAGATCATGGAGTCAAATTCCCCTGCCAAAGCAGGATGACCTAGCATTGCGGGAGGCCTAAGCAGGCCAAAATAGGCCTATCCATCTCCTGGCTTGCCCAGATATGTTTTTGTGCTCTCTCTCCCTCTGTTTTGGGGAGAAGTAACCACAGGAAAGAAGACAAAGGAATCTGGAGCCACTGAGTCTGGGGACTGTGGCCTGCCCAGACTTGTTCTGAACCCTGCAGTAAACGAGATACACAGGGTTGCCTTGTGCAAGGCTGCGTCCTGCCCAAATTTGGGTAAAGCAAGCCTATGGCTTCTCTAATATGGTCAAGCTTGGCTAACTGCCATTCTGATTGGCTATTCTGTGTCCACAGGCCCATTAGTCTCGGGCTGTATGGATAATAAAGGGAGATGAGTAGGGAGCACATTGTGTGCTCCGCTATTATATGTGTGCTCCATCATTGTATCTGTTCTCTATCTGTGCTCCTACTACTTTATTGCATCCTGAGCTGTGTGGAACTCCAGCAACCAAGATCAGGCTCTAAATGCCTCCACATGATCAGCCTGCATAGCCAGCGTGACACTGTGCTGAGACTGCACATCACAAGACATCCTGCCTGCACCTGAAAGCCTCCTGCCAAGACAAGAAGTCCTGGAGATAACACAGACCATCCAGAGAGCCAGGACCAGGTCAGAGCTTGTTTGCCTCCTTTCTCCAGCACCCAGAAGCCTGGGAAAACTCCAAAGCCATATGTGTACAGCTCACACCTAAATCCAGGTCACACACTCTGATGATCTGGCAGAGGAGCTTTGCTCCAAGTCAAGTGTACAGAAATCAACAGAGGCTACAGATGGATGGACTTGTATGGCAATACCAGTCCTACCTGAGCTGTTATCAAGAATAATGGGGACATGACCCAGAAGATCAGACCAACATTAGATATAAATTCACTACAAAAATTCGCTACAGAAGTGCTTGACCTGCATTGGTCTTAGTGGATCAGGTTCCTTTTGACTGTAAGAAAAAGGCAGGAAGCCTGCTGGTGTGAAAAATTAAGACATAATCTGAATGTCACATAGTAGAGAATCATTAAATTAAGAAACTGTTGTGAGGAAGAGCTAAAAGCAAGACTAAAGACTAAAAAGTGTACATTTTACCTGTTCCAGGAATTTACATAAGATTAATTGTGGAGTTTCCCAACTCAATAACTGAAAGAGAATTTTATACAAGACCAGGTAATGATTGCAGGTATATTATGAAGTTGGATAATCAAACCATCAGAAAGTACTTAGAGGTGTTCTGCAAAGCACTGCAGAACTAAAAAAGATCCATACAATTTTTTACTACCCATGCAAACTTAATTAAGCTGAATTTAAGAATTTGTACTAACATAAACAGTTCAGACTTTGTGCTCAAGATGTGCAGCCAAGTTCTTATTATACTTATATCTCCAGAGTGCTCTTTTTATTTTTCTTTCCCGTCTGTCTGCCACTATACATCCTCAGCAACTTCCAGCTTGATTCTTCACTTGAAAAATTAAATTTGGGAATTTCACAAATGAAAAAATCAAACCCACACACAATTATACAACAATGTCCCTCAAAGCAAAAGCTTCCCCTGATTTTCTCTTATTGCCCTCTTGGGCTTCTGTCTAGTAAAGTTGCCTGTTCAGGTAGGCATTTTCATGAAGATGTTATTAAAAAAAATGAGAGAGAGATCAATTAGGAAGCTGTAGGGCAGCTTCACCATATGGCATGCCCAAAGGAGACACTAGCAACACAATAAACTGCATCTCATTGTGTCATACTGCTGTAGTATGCACACCTCATTGCCTCCAGTTGTAGCAGAGCTCTGAATCAGAAGACTCAGAGATAATTCCTGTATGACAGTTGTCATTCTCCAAGTAATCCATAGCAAAATTTGTTTCTAAGGGGTAAAATGAGGTTGTGCAAGGTAAATAAATACTTTATTGAGCAGACAAAATATTGACATTCTCTCCTTCTGAATGCTTTCCAAGTGCAGAAAGGTAAGGGTGTTCCTCCAGCCCCTGAGTTTCTGCCTGAAGGCCCAGCTCTCTGGTTCAACACATAATGGACTATTGCCCTGCAATGTGAACAAAGTACAGTCCAGTTGCACTGCTGTACATGCATACAGATGGTATGAGGTACCTGAGAGTCTGACCTAGAAATCTATCTGATCAGAGACCCCTTTAAATTCTTTATTCACTTTCTTTGGAGCCCTGAAAGAAAAGAAAGGCTTTTAGCTTTGCTTCTTTTTAAAAAGATCTCCACTACCAAGCAGTGCTGAAGTTTCACACAGCAAATTACCTGAAAAACCTCGGCAGAAACTGATTAGGAGGGAAGAAAAAGAGGAAAACAAACAAGGAAAGAAAGGAGAAAGAGGGCTCACTTCTACTGTCTTCGAAAAAGAGGAGCAAGGTGGGATTAAAGCATCAGACGAGACAGTTCAGACAGAAAGCACAAGGGACAGAGGGAACAGGTTCATCATGCATTAGAGCATTGGTGTCTGCCGGCTCGTTTTTGCCAGCTGCTTGTGCAAGAGCAACCACTCGCTGCTGCTTTACCAGCCAAAGGCTGAGAGCAAACCACAGCATCTGTCACTCAGATGAAAAGCACTCTGTCGTCAGCAGCAAGGCTCCTCATGCTACAGCTCTGCAGGGGGTAGGGCGAGTGCCCCAGACTGTTTGTCCTTAGCTCAACTACTGCACTATTTTCAAGCATCATTCACAAAGTAGCTGATAGAAAAAAAAACCCATGAAGGCTTTGGTTGAGCAATAATGAGGACTGCAGGTTAGCATTTACCATAAACCTTCTGTTTGTTTGTGATTGTGGAGATTCTTAAGTTTTTTCTTCGCTTTATAATACCTGAATTGTCATAATTCAATTTACAAATGCTCAGATTACAACTCTAACTCAAAAGCTATAGCACAAGTCAAAATGGGGTGCAATTATAAACCCTTAGGATCATTACAAGATTTAAATGGTAGGAATATTTTATGCAAATGAGACTAGACATACTAAATATCTGGTAAAATTACAGTTCATTACTGTTATTTGGGGCTGGAAATGGGACAGGGTGTTGATAGGAGACAGTAACAAATGTAAAATTGATCACTAATTGGCAAAAGCTTCACAGATAATCAACCTAATAACAGCTAATCAAACAAGAGTTACAAGTTAAACAAATCCTTCCCTCCTAGTCCTTCCTTTTGGGACCCTGTTAGCTCTGAAATGTGAATTCATCCACTGGTCATTTAACAGAATAGCCATTTTTAGAGTCCATTCTTGCTCACACAGTAGATGAACATGAAACTGATTTCATAAAACAAAGCCTTGAGCACCAGTACCTCCTGTCACAGCACATTACCTTCTCGGTTGTACTGGCACAGCTATCTGAGAAGTTTTACTGTGAACCAGACCAAGGAACTGATCCAGCTGGAAGTAATCCCATGGATTTTTAGGTTTTTTATCTTCTCTTCATGCCAGATCACTTTCCCTGTCTAGCTCACAGCAGAAGTGGGGATGCTCTGGAAAATGGCAGTCATCCCTGACCAGTCTCATTGCTGGCTACTTAAAAATGCCAGGCTACAGAGTAGGAACTTATTTTCTGAGGCTTGTTCCTTTAAAATTGCTGTAGATTGTACATGCAAAAGCAGTCATGAATACCCAGCATCTAAAACACAACCCAGAATCTGCAAACTTTGTAGTGGGCTGCATAGCGTAGCCTCATAGCTGAGCACAACTGCACCTCCTCCCAAGTCTGAATTATAAAACATTGATAATGTTGTGATTTCATTTTTTCCCCCCAGTTACCTATTTAATCTTCCATTTGCCTCTCTATAGCACCACAATTACAGCAGCTAGGCTCAGGCTGCTGTTCACTCTGTCCTCCACATTCACTTAATGGAGAAGAACATGGTTGTATTCAGTCTACTCTGCTGGCTGGAGCCTTGAACCAAGCATCCATGCTCAACTCAGTAAAGCTGAGCTGTGGCAGATTGTCTCACCTCAGTCTATCCAGGTGATTTCAGTGGAAGCTTACACCTATAATTAGGGGGCAATCTTGTCTGGGTTCCCAGTGTGCAGCAAACTACAAGCTTGAGCTTGGTTGAGCAATACAGGGAAGCTGGTGGATTTATAATGTGCAGTTGTGAGGAAATATGTCTTGAGAACATGTACTTAACTGATGGTACAGATATGCTGAGTGTTATTCTGCTGAGAGCAGTTTGTTCCTGCAACATTCAGTTATTGCTTCGGGGGACTTTAAATATCATTACTTGTGGCTCAGATGATCGCAGGTATTCAGGCTCATACAAGAAATGTAAGCTTTTTGTGGTGCTATTTCACTGAGACACAGATGGAACTGTATGATTTATCTGAAGTCACCCAGGGATACAGCAGCAATCAGCCTCAGCAGGCCTATTCCCAAATGCACAGGCAGCCTTCATAATAGATGCTGACTAAGTATGCGGTCGGCATGAGGAGTAGAAATTGATTCCTCTGCTGAATTCTGTACATTGCTATAAACAATTTACATGGATAGCAGCTTGTTCTGAGGTTGATGATTCATTGAGATGTCTTTCTAGATCTCGCTTGTAGTGAAAGAAGGAATCAAGAGTCTAACTTGGAGTGCAGGTGTGACTTAGCCTCTGTGAAGCTGGGGAGGTGACTATATTTTGGGTAACTTGCCAGCAACCCAAACCCAGGAGTTATAAAACATTGCATCAGTGGCAGGCGCAGAAGGCCCAACATGGAGAGGTGGGGGCTGTGGAAAGAGGCATAAAATGATCAACCTGAGTTATGCTCACTGTCTAATGACGTTGTCACCACACTGAAGTCATGCATGTAGTGCTTAGGGCACCTTTGCTGTCTGGTAGCACCTGCACTTTCAAGTCTGATGGTGATCTCAGCCCAAGTTCTCATTTATGCAAAGATCTTTTATACAACTAGGCCATTACAAAGGTCTCGCAGCTCTCCTCGGCCTCTGCTCTGTTTTTCACCGACAATGCAGCCTGGAAAGGACTTGAGATAAATGGGATTCAGGTCCCCTCTCTGCCCTGTGTGTTGTGCTCCCAAACATGTGTTGTGGAGTCTGTAACAGTTTGCTGTAACAAGCAATTCACTGTGTAACAGGTGATGAATATTTCACTCCTCTTGGCTGAGCAGATGAAGTGGCAGGTGCAGTGAGCACGTTTCAGGTTTATTCAAGTATGATCATGTTCTTTTCTGGAAGTTAGAGGAAATGGAGACTTCAATGCTTTTTAATAAAACCAGGACATTCTTTGAAAGAATTTGCTCTGGTTTTGCCATTTGCAATATTGATTACAATGTAGTCTGGCAGTTATGCTTAAGTGATGTTCTAAGATTTGCCATATGCATCATAGGAGAGGAAAAAAGGTAGTTTGTGAGGTTCTCCTTACAGATACAGCTGTGTTGAATGCTGCAGGGAGGATGCTCAAGTCAGGGAGGCAGGACAAGGCAATGCCTGGGCGCAACATTTCCTAGAATGGCACAACCCTATGAGCTTCTTCCGTGGAGTTTTCCTGTATGCATTTGCCTTAGATCTGTGGTGTATCAGTGAGACATCATTGCTGACACTAGAACTTGCTTACATTGTCATTCCTGTTCACTCTCTGGTCTTTAGTTTCCTTCCTGGTATAGAGAGTGAGTTCCTTTGAATGAAGGAACTGCACTGTGCCTGCTCTACATTAATGAATATTATGGTATTGATAGTTGCAAAAATAAGGTGTGGGTTGATGCACTGACTATGATTTCTCCTTGTCTCTATTTTAAGACAGAGGTTTGTTCTAAATTTCAACATCTTCACTCCCAAGACTGAACTGCATTAAGAATGAAATGCTCTCTCACCTCCCTTTTGGGTTCACATCATTAGATTTCCATTAAAAGCTGTCAATTTCTTGGTTTATAGTCAAAGTAGAAAGCTGTCATCAGGTCTTATCACTCCTTCCTTATTTCCAATCCTAATGTCCACTTTCCTCTGTTTGAGTCAACATCTGTGTGTTGACACTGAATGTTTTCTGCTTACATTTCCTGCCAGGCTGCCATGTGATGGTTATCTGATTGGCCTCTGACATCAGCAAAACCCAACCTGTGTCAAAGTCAGACAACAGAGAAATTAAGTGTGTGGAAGCAAGCAAAACAAAGCAAAAAGCCTCACTACAGCAGCAATCACCAAACAAAAAATTAACCAACCAACCAAAATAACCCCCAAACCCCAGCCTCTTGTGTGTGTGTGCCATAACAACTCAAATACTCACTGATGGGAAGGTGAATGCTTCCCCTGACATCAGACACATGAATCTTGTTTGGTTTAACCCAAAAGAAATCTCTTCCTCATCTAACTTAATGTAGTGACTTAGCTTTACAAGGCTAGATGGTCATCTTTTCCTCCCATAATCAGAGTGCAGTGAATCAGGTTTTATTATTGAGAAGTCAGAACTCATCATCAACAAAGGGCTAAAGAGCCAAAAGTGATCGAAGCAAAGCTGCTCTGTCAGCAACAATTGCTTTTTGATCACGATTCTGCATATGACCACATAACTTTACATAGTTCATATATTTTCATGGAAGAGGATTATTATACACATTGTCTTGCACAGTAAATTATAGAACCCTAGCCAGTGTATTCCTCTTCTGGCAATTTCTCTCACTGCTATAATTTAAAGATGCTTTCCCCCCCGCCTTTTTTTTTCTAACCGTCAATGAGAAGATGAAAGCCTCAAAAAGACACCTTGCTGAGTGCTTTACTATTGATTTTATTTGTCCTATTGAAAGCTTTTTTCCTAAATCCAAAGTAGAAAAAAACACTTAAAATCTGGATAACAAAAATCTGAAATTTTAAAAAACAGTAACTCCTCAGATACTTCACTCTATGAAGTGTTTAGCTGTATGAAAATAATCTGGCTTTCATATAGATCATAGAGTCATAAGAATGGTTTAGGTTGAAGGAACCTCAAGGATCATCTAGTTCCAACCCCCTGCCATAGGCAGGGACACCTCCCACTAGAACAGACTGCTCAAGGCCTCATCCAACCTGGCCTTGAATGCCTCCAGGGAGAGAGCAGCAACAACCTCCTTGGGCAGCCTGTGTCAGTGTTTCACCACTGGAATATAGATATTAACTAGCATTAAACCATTAACCCAGAAGTATGAAGATTCATAAAACACCAGAGCTAAGATGTTTTCCTCTTCTTAACCTCAGCAATGACTGCATCAATTTCCTGTGTCTATAAGCAATGTTGTAGGATCTCCTGGAAAAGCACTGGATTAAAATCTATAGTGTTAGACATTCAATTTCAGCTAATCAAGATTTAAAAACGTATGGTGTTTGGAGCACAGAGCAAGAGTAAGGAGTGTGATGCAGGCCTGATGCTACCAAAGCCATTGAACCATCACAAGAAGCGAGAAGATACACTGCAAGAGATTTCTAGATGAACAGGAGATCTCCTAGAGAATCCCTGAGTCTGGCACCAAAGGGCTCTGCAACCTCTTCTGTATTGCCTCCACCAGGCCTTTGGCTGCCTGTTTCCAAAGTCAGCTCTGATGTGGCATAGTTATGCAAGCTCAGATCAGATTGCAGTGTAGACATGTGAGCTGTGAGCAGCCTTGTCTGGAGCCCCTGCATCCTGAACTTAAAGAAGGCCTACAAGAAAGATGTGGACAGAATGTTTAGCAGAACCTGTTGTAACAGGACGAAGAGTGGTGGCTTTAAAATCAAAGAGGACAGAGTCAGACTAGATATTAGGAAGGCATTTGTGCAATGAGGGCAGTGAACAGGTTGCCCAGAGAGGTGGTAGATGCCCCTTACCTGGAAACACTCAAGCTCAGGTTGGGTTAGGCTCTGAGCAACTTTATCTAGTCTGTGCTCATTGCAGGTGGTGGTTGAGTTAGATGATCTTTAAAGCTCCTTTCAAACCTAAACTAATCTATGATGATTCTGTAATCTGGAAATTACATTAAAATAACTCCTATGTTAGTGAAGAAATAATGTTTTTGTTGAAGCTTTTCTCTATGCTATACTGCTTGATGCCCTATGTCTGTTCAGAACAAAGCAAAGATTCTTTAAGTCTGTGACAATTTTTAGGTAAGTTTCAAGACCATCGAGACAGCAGAGAGAAAATAGCTCAAAACATATTGAAGAAATTTTCCTCAGCCTTAAAATATGCAATAATTTAATTAAGAATAAGAAAGCTACATTTCATCCACCAGCCCACTCACCAGCCCACACATTCAAAATATATTACAGCAAGAACTCAGGATTTCTGTTAAGATTTTTTTTTTTTTTTGGTCATAATAGAGTATTTGGTGCCTGTTCTTCTGTCTATTCCACATCTTTACAGAGAAATTCAATCTCTGCTGAAATTAAATCCCTTCTGACTAAGATGAAATTTCATTCATGTGTTCAGTACAACTACACTTGCACAAGCCTAAAAGGAGTGGTTTTATTCAGGAAAGAAACAGTGACAGAATAAAAATCAAACTAGAGAAAGGACTCTTAAAATGGCAGTCACCACAATGTCTCCCTTGAAGCACAGAGGAAATCAATGCCCTCCCGATGGAAAAACCACACACAATTAAATGCCATTCTCAGTCAGGGGTTTCCATTTCATGTCTCCTCCACAATTTATCATTTACTTTTTTCTTTAATTTTATGACGGATGATTTTAGACTTTGAGAGAGTTTATACTACCATATTGTGATCAGAGTATCAGAAGAGGTGATTGCATGTGCTCAACTTCATATACACCTCNCTTGAGGTCTCCTTCCAACCTTACCATTCTGTGATTTTATGATATCTCTAAGCACTGTTTCCAAACAACCCTTAAACATACCCAGGGTTGATGACTCAACCACCTCCCTGGGCATGTTGCATTTTTTCTTCAGGCTCTGTGCTACTGGGAGGTGTCTCTGCCTCTGGCAAGGGGTTGGAACTAGATGATCCTCGAGGTCTCCTTCCAACCTTACCATTCTATGATTCTATGATTCTATTTACCATCTGCTACACGGCATTGGGAGAGAATCATTGAAACATTTGTATTCTTCAAACACTGAACAAGGACCTTGATTAGTAAAAAGAACATTGCATTAACCCCAAAGCTACTTTTCTCCCTTTCCCATTTCACTGCAGAGTTTTTGCATAAAATGCCTCTGTGCCTGGTTTCTCTCTGCAAACCAAGATAAACAGTTCCCAACATTGCCTCAGCACAAGTGCACCGTTATATTTACATTGCCTTTAGGCTGATAAGAAGTGTGATCGTTTTCTTTTTTTTATTAATCACATTACCTTCCCATTTGGCATTTGAAAGTTGTTTCTTTTAAGTGAGTAATAGTTAATCAGTCAAAAGGTCCTTTCATTAATTCACTTGATACTTCCTCCTAGCATATTCTTAGTAGTTTTCTCCTTCAAATATTGCTTCATTTGTAATTTTACATCCAATCCCTCTGATCTAAACATAAAGCCCTAGGAGGCTTTACTATTATTGCTGTTATTCTTTTCTCTGTGTTTTTCCCTATCCAGCACTGTTTCTGAATCTGGTAATTTGATCTAGCAAATCAAATCTTGGTTGTAAGAGATGCTATAGAAATCAGGGTACTGAAGCTTTTACCACAACTTGGCTTTTGCAATCCTGAGTTTCAGAACACCACCTTCTGGTTACCCCTCTAAGTTTCTTTGAAGCTCATTTCAGTGTCCTATTAAGAGATATTAACAGCAGAGTTTATTTGCTGCTATGTTGTTCCTTCATCTTTGACTTCAGCTGGAGGGGGAATCAAGTCTTTAAATCAGAATTTATTCTGCAAAATCAACAATTAAAACTTAAGGTTTATTATCTGAGACAATATTCTCAGATAACTTCATGCAGTAAACAACATGCAATGCTTCAATACTTACAGTACAGAAGCATTTCTCTTGTACTGTTTCTGGCCATTGGAAATTAAGAACATTTTACCTACTTAACCATTTCTTCAGAACCATTGCATTGTCTTTGCTGGAATTTACTGACCCATCTCAAAATCAAGATTCAAAACCTACTACCTTTAGTCACCCACCAGAAATCTATCCAATATTTTTATACCATGAGACACAAAATTAAATTTCTGTGGTTTGGGGAATATCTGTATCATTGTTATGTCAGAGTGAATGTAATTGTACTTTTTTATTAGGATGTACAATTCCAAACATTGTTCAGAATAATAGAGGCATTGCCTTTCAGAGTATGCCAGGCTGATGAAATATCTTGCTTTACTCAGGACATATCCGCACAGAAAAGAGTGAATGTATTGGAATCACCATTATCTCCAACACACAGCAAGTCCTAATTATTCTGGAATAAGAACAGCTCACAAGATTTACTCCAAAGAGCAAGTGCTATTATTCTGTTTAGAATAGGCATGGAGAAACAGGAACAAGCCCAACATCAAGTACAGCACAAAGCAAGGTAATGGCTGCAGCTGTCCCTGATCCCAAACAAGCAGCTCAGGTGACTGTCCTCTCATGCTCCACATTCAAAATACAATACTTCTGATTTCCAGTAATATTGAAAGAATTTTGATACTTTCCTCCTCTCAATTCACCTTAAACCTCAATTTGCCTTCTCTTCTTCTTCCCCTAAACCAAAAATATCCTATCTCCCTTATTGATATTCTGTTTCTTCTTGAGATAGAAAACAGTCATTAACTCTCAGCATCATCCAGACCTCAGTCACCTTTTGTTTGGTTTGCCAAATACTTAGTTGATATTTAGTAGAACTTGATTCTTCAAGACTATGTGAATTTGTACCAGACAACATTCTCTCTGATTTTTCTGATCCCAAAGGTGTGAAATTTTGATGTTAACTTGAATCAAAAAACACCAATCCATCCATAGAAACTGTCAAGGATCAACATTGTCCAATTATAGAATCCAGGTAACACTGAATTATTGATGGGAAATGTGCTGTATCTGAGCACAAAGCAACACTGAAGTAACCCCTCCTGGATATATCAATCAAGATTTCCAGAAGTACCAGAAAACAAAACAAAACAAAACAAAAACAATAAAACCACAAACACCCCCCCCCCCCCCCCCACCACAAAAAAAAAAAAAAAAAAAAACAAAAAAAAAAAAAAAAAACCAAAAACCCCCCCCCCAAAAAAAAAAAAATAGAGAGAGAGAGAATGCAGGAAAGATTACATCTGGAAATTCACTAAGTGGAAAGTATTTCAATTGAAAAAGTTAGATGAAAATGCTGTATGATTTCATCATTTCATAGAGAAAAAGATAAAAGCCTCTCTAGTTAGTCTACAAGATCAGAACAAAAGAGAACAAGCCAGGAGAACTTACTATACCTATTCACCTTTTTTCTTCTCCTGTGAATGCATAAGCTTTAGCTTATCTGGTCTAATGATATATAGAAGATGTCCACAGACACCAAACAGTATTTAAAAATGTGAAGGCTGCTAAGTCAAGTATCAAAAAGTCACAAAATTCTAGGCTTGCTCTTACAATGTCCTGGCTGATGCACACGTGTGGTAGCTCTACTGCTCTTCAGCTGTTCAGAATCTTCACAGTGCTTCTTTCTGCTTCAGCTCAGGAAAAAACAAAACAAAACAAACAAACAAAAAACCCCAACAACAACAACAAAACACCAAACACCCCCCCCCCCCAACAAACAAGCCAAACCAAAAACCAACCAAAACCCAACCAAACGACCAACCAACCAAACATTCAGTTAAACAATTAAGTCACTGTATTCACCTTCTGAATGAAATCCCAGGACAGTCAGGATGTTGAGAGCCTCTATTTCTGCCTTGTGGGTTGTTATTCATGCTCGGCCCATACTGCTGCATTCCTCTCTCTGCAGTTTTCAGGTTCTCCAAGAAAATCCCCGGGGAGTGTCATTACCCAGGGGCAACATAACCTGCGGTGCTGAGCTGGCTGCCAGCACGTTCTCTATCCATGTATGTAGCATAGAAGGGAAAAGGTTCAGAAAGACCTGACTATAGATCTTTGCTTTTCCAGTAGGAATGGACTTCTTTATCCTCAAGGAAAGAGCCACTTATCTACATTTTAACTGCATGATCCTACAAAGCTTTTCCTAATAGCCAGTGCCTGGGTGAATTGACTACTAAGCACAACTCCCTGAAAATCTTTCTTGAGAGGCGTGGAGACTGAGATGGCTTCTCAAGTGCATTTGCATCAGGTACACAATTTCTGCAATTTAGTCACAACCTAGGGATAATATTTTTTGCTTCTAAAAATCCTCAGGACTCTTCTTCTAACACATTACTCTCTATAGTACCACAATTATTTACTAATTGCACACATAAAGAGCAAAAGTGGTGCTATCATTATGGGGGAAGAAAGGGAGAAGGCACACAATTATAGATGCCATCCTTTTATTTGCTTTTAACTTGCCTGAGCCTTTCTTGAGATTTTAAAGGAAATTCAACACTGTGTGAAAGATGAAATGTTCAGGAGAATTTTACTGAACAACAAATTACATTAAAAAACCCCAAAAAAACTTAACCAGAATAATAGCATGCAACTATTATATATTTACTCTGCACTCACTAAAGTATTTCAGGATGATCACTTCAAATAATTTGGAACAAAAGGCTGGAAATCAACATCTCCATTAATAAATCAGATACTAAAAAACCTGCTTGATTGAACAGTGTAATTATTGTCAAAACGAAACCTTTTCAGATGCTGTTTCTTTCCCAAGTTTTCTATCAAATTAAAAATGGTAAGAAATGCATGATGCATGGGAGAACAATATGTGATACAAAACAGTGCAGTGGAGGAAAGCAATGGCAATATGCAGGCTGTGCCACTTAGAGAAAGAAAAAGAGGGATAATAATGGCTAGTTTAAAAGGTGGCAAAGAAACTCCATGCTTACATGGAACATAATGTGCTTCCAAAAAAGCAATTTATCACAACCCAAAAAGCATTGGAAATAGTTGGATTGAATTGTTTGTGGGTTGTTTTTTTTTTTGGCTGGTTGTTTGGGGTTGGGTTTTTTTAAATAATTCTATTACTTTTTATTCACTATGGAGAGAATGAGGTTTATCAGTTTAGACACCTGAACTTCAGGTAGACATAGTAGGTGGGATGATTGTCACCTCCAGTTTCTAGGTCCTGAAGTTCAGTTATCTATCACTAGACATTTAAAAATTCCCATGAAGCTATCCCATGTGTATCCCTGGCACAGATACTTACATTTACAGGTAAGTCAGGAGAAAGAAATTTGATATGTTGATGCAGGTCTCAAAAAAATCTCTAAATTCCTGAAAAACACACTACTATAAATTGCACAGTACAAAGAGGTGAGACAACTCTCTAGGCTGTCTGGATGCACAGATCAGTGTCTACTCAGCTCAGTATTCCAAAAATATCAAAGCATCTCAATTAGCTGTGAGGAAAGACTAAACCAAAATTAAACTATCTGCAAAGGAAACAAATAAACAAACAAAAACCCCAATCTAAACCCAACAACGAGAAAACAACCAACAAGAACAAAAACTACCCCAAAAGAACTCCCCAAATAAACAAACAAAATTAACTAAACAAAACACAGCAAACAATCAAACAAACAAAACTCCAAACCAAACAAAGATAGACTCCTAGAATGAATCATAGAATGGTTTAGGTTGGAAGGGACCTCAAAAACATCTACTTCCAACCCCCTGCCATAGGCAGGAACACCTCCCACTAGGAAGTCTAATTTATAGGGACAGAGAAATGTAAATAAACAGCTGTAGAACTTCAAGAACTTGACCCCTCTTTGCCCAAATACAACATACTGCCTTTTTGCTGCCAGACATCTAACAGTGTGTGTCTGTGTGGCAGCTGAAAGTGATATTTTTCAGCCCTCTTGAAGAAGAAGAGTTTCTGAGTTGCAATAACGAAAACTAGGTGAAATGTAGGGGGGAATGAAAATTAAACAGCAATCAGAGAAAAGTGGGAAAATCTAACACTAGGATTTAAAAACTAAATTTCAAACCTATTACATAGTTTAAGGTCAGTGACAATAATGAAGAGCACAAGGAATGAATGCAATTTATGTAATGAGAGAGGATGTCATAGGGAAACCAGATAAACACAAGGAGCTTTTACATAGTCATTCTTGAACACACATAAATGAAAGATGGAAATAATAGTAATTTTTATTGTAATGTGCAAAATTCAATCAATTGGCACCAAAATGCTAAGAAACTGCTGCCAGGCTCCTCTATATGACATGAAAAAGGAAAACAGAATATCATAGAACTACAGAATCAGCCTGAGCTGAAAAAAACACTTATTTTCTATTCTGTAGGTTAAGTCAACTGATTTCAATTTTGAGAACCATCCGTTCTCAAAGTTTCACAAGACAGTAATGCAACTTTAGAGAGACCTCCTGACTGGCAATTTAGTTATGGTTCATATTTGGTTCATTTAATTACAAGATCATTCAGTGGAAGATTAAATTGACACCTTTCCTCCCCTAAAGAATGGTTCAGTTCAGATCACCTACACTGTTTTCCGGTAGATAAGCAGACATTTGCGAAAGCTGAAGATTCAATAATTAACCAGTTAATGAGTGGAAAACATAAAACAGAATCACAACTCCTGTATGATAGAATACAGGTGTGGCACCAATTTATATGTTTATTTAGACTTCACCTTTACAAGTACTCAAAATGAATGTCTGTAGCCATTTTAAAGGTCAACAGGATTGAGTACACTGATGTTTTTATATACCAGTCTGAATTACTTTTAAGGCTGCACCTGTACGAATGACTTTTGAATCATTCCTTGATCTTTACTGAAATAGATCAGTTAGCAAAAGAAATTGCATTTCTCAGAAAGTCCTATCTAATGCATGGAGATTTCCATCTCTCTTTGAAAGGTTACAAGGCACCTGATTGTGTTAATCCTTCTGTACAACAGCTCCTTTTTTAAATTCAGAGCAAAACAGGCAATGTTTTCCTACTAAATTGAAGTCACCAGGGACTGGTGGTACTCACATCTCTATTGCAAAACCAGACACAAGAGATGTATTTCATCTGAAAGTGCTGCAAAGAAAAGGAGATGAAAAGGACCACACATGTGGCAGGGAAAGAGCAGAAGCAAAACATGACATTGGAAGCTGAAAATGACACTGAGGCACAGCCAACTGCCTTGTTCATACCTTGAACATAAACTGCTGTGCAAGAGGGTACTGTAATGTAGAGATATGCTATGGAGAGTCTGGCTATCCCACTTTGCTTTGTGCCATGGTTTTGTCTATTCTGCCTGTTCAAAGCATGCTTACTCTCAGCTAGAGACAGCCTACTCCTAGAGTAACAGTCCCAGGCTGACCTGCAAAGATTTTGGGCACATCTCCCCTCTAACACTCTCCTATCTCCAAATGTTGCAAAAGGCCAAAACCACATGGACAACTGGAGAACTGATAGTCACAGAGGCTGTGTAGATCACCTTTCTATGTGGTGTGGTGCAGGGTTTTCTTCTTCAAGAGCCAGGAGAAATTCTCTCTCACTGCTCTTTCCATGTTGCTGAACGGCCTCAACCACACAGCCAGAACTGTGTAAATAAAAGCCACCAGAGAAGAGCTTCTTTGGCTTTTTCTAATTTACAGGGGCACATTGGCTGCCTCTGTAGCAGCACAACTACCAGCATGCAGGCTCCTCTCTGAGGGTTGTCATGCCAACAAGTAAACTGTTTGATGCCTTGAAAACAAAGCCTGGACATGCATCAAGGTTTTGTCTTGGCCAGGAATCATTTCCAATAGGTTGTCTGAATAAGGTCATCCTCTTCAGGTGGGTAAGAAAGTTAACAGCATGGACACACTTTTTATCATGCCAGGTGGCCACAAAGAGCTGTCCTGGCCTGGTTTTAAACTGTTTTTAAACATGATAAGTGCAGCCATTGTGCTCAGCCAGTCCAATAGTTTTCCTGGCAATGACTAATAGAAAATGTTTAGGAGAAGCATTTAAAAGGCAGGAAAGGCACAGAGTGATATTTCCCATGGTGTATCCCGCCAGCTTCCAAAAATCAGCAACCCAGAGGCTTCGTGAGTCACAGACTGCATCCAGATGTGTTCATTTTAAGAGTTTAATCTTCTTACTTCCAGCTGTTTTCAGCTCTGCATTTTTCAATTTTCTTTAGGCTTATTTTTAGAGTGAGCTGTTGGACCAAGTGGGGAGAACAACCTGCCTCTCTTCCAGTTTCTGAGACCAGCTGTGTGCAAGCTGCATTGGATTGCACCATTTCTGGGAGGTGCAATGGGCTGGATCCAGAAAATTAAGAACTCAGTTCTGGAAAGATCCAAGTATCTGTCTGATTTATTAGCCTTCTCTTTTAGGAAGGCAGTGGCCTACTTCAGGTTCCCATGCTGAAGAGAGACATTCTTTCTCAATGACAAAGTGACAGAAGTTCCATCGTGCAGTGAAGTATTCTGGGTACTTGAAGTTCAGATGACCAGTGTTTGATTTTCTTTCAAAATGTGCAATTTTCTTTCCAAAGATAACATTTTCTTTCAAAATTTAATCAGCACTGTTATTTCATGTGTTTTCTGGGTTTGTGCATTCTTCATGAGCTCTTCCAAAGCTTCACCTGCTGATAAACTTCTATGGATAATTCAAGGCTTTCATATAAATAATTTATTTTTAAGTTACTTGTTCTCCAGTTTAATTAACATCTCATTATGGAGATGAAAGTATGACATCTGTCTGCACAAAAAATATTCCTTTCCAAGCTCAGGAGCCGGTGCCAGTGCAGAGAGAAAGGGCAGGAACCTTTCCAAATGCACAGAGGTTAGAAGAGGAGAGCAGACAAGAGATCTTTTGAGTTTCTGAAGGAAGAAAGGAGTTTAGGAGAGGAGCAGAGGTTGATAGTCTGGAAGGAGAAGCAAGGTCACACTCTCTGCCATCAATTGCTCCTTGGAGAAGATAAATCCGATAAGAAAAATACATTTGACTATAGTTCAACTACACTTCACATTAAGGCAGTTTCTAACACTCCTTAAAATCAGAACTGAGCTCTTATCATCTGACACAGGAATCCATGACAAAAAGAGATCTAGCAGAAATAAAACCCTAGAGGTCCTGAACATGAGCAGCAGCAGGTAACACTGTTGGTGGAGGCAGCTCCCTGCTGTGCTTCTGATCATTTGGAGGGGGCTTATGAGTCTCCTGTGACACATGCTACTGTTCAGAAACCTGAGGTCCTGGCTAAAACAGAGGATCTAAACCAAACAGGTAAAAAGTATGCCTCAGCAGAATCTTAGGCTGTGCACAGCTGTCCTTTTACTTGCATTAAACCCCAGTTTTTTCCCTAACAGCTTTTAAATGGTTTCCCAAACATAGTGTTCCTGCTCATCCAGATGCATGGCTTCATGGCATTTCCTAGTACAAAACAAATGAAACTAAGTAAATCACTTAAAGCAATTATATTACTTACTGACTTCCCCATGACTTCATGACAGATAAGAAACACACCTGTTACTAGCCATATTCTAATTATAGTCATAAAAGGATTTAGTAATACAGTCTAAGTTTAATATTAAATTACCTTGGCCTTGCCTTATGCTACCTATGTCAGGAAGGTTGATTGGAGTTATGGCCTACGTTGTGAAACTTTTATTTTACTGGCAATGTCATTGCATTTATTTTAATCTTTTTTTTTTTTCCTTTTTCATACAGAAAAAATAAATCTGTATTTTTATTTGATTTTGTTTGTAAATTAATTTTCCATCTCATCTGCTAAGGAAATGAGATGTGAAAACAGTTCCATACTGTGTGTGAGCACATTAGTTGAGGAACACACTTTCAGACTTAGTCCAGCTAACACTGTAGCAAGGCCACATTTATCTGTTTTTCCTATCAGACAACTGAGCAAAAATAATAATTTTTTCCTAGAAATAAAAAAGCTTTAAATACATTATAAAAGGTAAATCTCAGTGAGGTGTGTCAGCTTTGAGTGACTGGGAAGTCTCAAACTGACCCAGAAGGCTAAGCAGTACATCACTTAGACTTAGAAATGTCTTTCAGAATTTGCAAAATCCTCTGTCAGATTCCAAGTGCATGCCCTCTGCACAGCTCAGAGGAGTGGCTCCCTGATCGATGTATCACACGTGAAACAAGAGCATTCTAATTCTGACCTCACATCAATTTCACTTTACTGCAGTTCCAAAGACTCCAGCAGAACTATTTCAGAAATACATATGTGCAGCTGAAGCTGATAGAGAGCCACAGGGCCCTAATCCCTGCACGAGCTCATCTTCATCACATCTCTCATGTCTTTTCTGTTCTTTCATCACACTCAACAGTTGCCTCTGATTCATTTTGGGTTGCAATCTCTCCGGACACAGACTACCTATTTGAGGCATAGGAAGTTTCATATAAATATGAGGAGGAATTTTTTCCCTGTGAGGGTGACAGAACACTGGAACAGGCTGTCCAGGGGTGTTGCAGAGTCTCCCTCTCTGGAGATATTCCAAACCTGCCTGGATGCATTCCTGTGTGATCTGGTCTATGTGATCCTGCTTTAGCAGGGGGAGTGGACTGGATGAGCTTTCGAGGTCCCTTCCAACCCCCAACCTTCTGTGATTCTGTGATTTCTGGCTTTCCAGTCAGGATTTCTGGCCATTTCTGTAGAGCTAATCTGAAATAAAAACATAATTCAGAGAATGTCTAGACAATGTAGAGGCAATTGCTGAGCCAGGACCCTTCCATAATCATGCCTACAAATTTCATAGCAATAATCTTATTTCTTGCTGGAATTTATTCTTGCTAGTTTTCAGTCATGTGAGCGGCTTCTTGCCAGTCAAAACTGAAAGCATTGCTGTCTACAACTACCTGAAGGGACATTGTGGAGAGGCTGGTGCTGGTCTCTTCTCACAGGTAGTTGGAGACAGAACAAGGGGTAATGGCCTCAAGCTGAGACTGAGGAGGTTTAGATTGGACATTAGGAAAAAGTTTTTCACAGAGAGAGTGGTCAGAGACTGGAATGAGCTGCCCAGGGAGGTGGTGAAGTCACCCACCCTATGTTTGAGGCTCATTTGGATGTGGTGCTTAGGGATATGGTTTAAGGTGAATCTTGTAGAGTAGGATTATAGGTAGGACTTGGTGATCCTGAGGGGCTTTGCCAACCTGCATGTTTCTGTGATTCTTCTGCCCATAGTGTGTCTGGATGAGTACTTAAGTGCCCATCTTAATCATGATCACAGCACAACAAGTTGCAGTACCCCCTCAATGTGCTCAAATTTTAGCCAGCTTGCTTTGGTTGACCATCAGTCCCTGCTTACTACTCTCTGCACCTCCAGCTGAATACTGGCAGTAGAGAGGGAAGCACTGGAAAGCCTTGCATCTCATCCAGGCTGATGGATGCCTCCTTTCTGTATTTTGCTGCAGTATCAATGCCTTCATTTTCCAAGATTAGTTCCAGAAAAGGTGATCATCTGCCAGAGATTTCAGCATAGGCAAAAGAAGAAAATCAGAATTCTGTTTTGCAGTGGGATTCCAAGTTTTATGCATTTGTCCTTGTTTTGTATTCAACAAGCCTGAGGTACTGAATGATGTTCCCAGCTTTCCCATTATTCATGCAGAATCCAAAGATTAGAGCTCCAACCAGGAACAAGAGGTAGCCACGCTCAAGGTGTTTTAAAGGACTAGAAAAGGAACTTTCCACTTATGCAGTTTTAGGTGGAAAACCAGCTTAAAATTTAAATGCTAGCAGGCAGCAGATACTCTGGTGTATGTTTGCTGGAGTGAGTGTCTGAAACTGAACTTTTGAGCTTTTCAGCTCTCAGACAGAAGGCTGCTGCTTGGTAGCTGCGGCTGTTGTAAGCTGGTTGTAAATTTGGGTGAGACAGAGACTGAACAAAGTGACACATAATGAATCTTGCAGCTAACAAGAAAACATGAGACAGAGCTACCAATTAGGAAGTTAACCACACACTGAGCTTCTGCACACAAGCTATGTAAACTGGGAAAATATGAGGCTTGGGGTACAAGAAGGAAGAGCTGGTGCCAAAAAGAAGTCAACTCAGAAAAGAGGAGAGGGCAGCCTGGAAAGCCAAAGATGAAAATTGTGTCTGCAGGAAAGATCATGGAAGTGGGGAAAGACCCTGGAGATGAGAGAGAAGAATGCTGGAGATGCCCAGGGACTTCAGCTAACTATGCCAAAGGCTAGTAGCTGAGAGCAATGGAGTAGTAGGAACTGACTTGACTTTCTTCACAACTGTCCCAGAGCAGCAATCATCTCCCTGAGGTCACTTTCTGTGTTGTATGTGCTACTAATCCAAAAGCAGTGTTGGTAGCCATGGCTGTCTAGAAGGACATCAAAGAAACTTTTCAAATACTTACAGGGAAAATGAAGTATGTATAAAAAATGAAAAATAAGTTCATTCTAGAAGAAAAAAAATAAAAATCAAGCCATATTCAGTGCAAGTATTAGCTGTATATCAGAGAGGAGTGTATAAAACAATTAAAATTCAATTAAGGAACCAAATTACCCTTTTAGCAAATTAGAGGGGTTTAGGATTTCTGTTAAAAGTGCATTACAGATTGTTAGCAATTAATTGATGTCATTTTATATTGATGTGCAATTAAGTCCAAAAAAGTAGCTTTTATTTCCAGTAGAAAAGCTTTCCTGATTATGTTATGAAACTTAGTCGGGTAGAGGAACCACAAAGGCATTCCCCTCCCTCTCCTGACAAGCAGCAATCTATATTGTCTTAATGTGACAGGTAATGATTTATACCTACAGAGTTTTAAACCAATTACTTATTTTATCTTTTACATTAGCAAAGCCTAATTTTAGTTGTATGATTTCTCCCAGGAAAAATTCTAAATCAAACTAAATTACAGGATGGAAATAGAGGCAGGAAACAGAATAGGTAGGCATAAGTAATCCAAATACCAGGTAATTTGTACTCACTTTGAAACAACAGTCTAACCTAAACATTCATTTAAAGTATTTCATCTACGTCCTAGTTCTAGCCTTTGTTACATTTTGAACTGGAGAGAATTGCATTTGTAAGTAGTAAACACACAAAATCTTTTGATTTTCTGCTTCCAGAAAGCTTCTTTAAAAGCTGTTGCCAAAATCCATTGTTGATCACGGCAGAAAAGACCCTGGGGTCGAGTGGTTAATAAGATGACTATGGAGTATACCCTGCAGTTTACCCTCCTGGTAAAGACCCTCCTCCTGCTTGGTCCTCTGAACAGGGATGTCGCACTAGATGATCTCCAGAGGTCCTTCCCAGCCTCTGCCATCCAATGATTGTCCAAATAAAAGTAACTTCTGGTGTCTGAGCACAACCAGCTAAGATGACTGTAATTTTTGCTATTGATTTCAAAAGGGCATGATTAGATCTAATGGCTGGGTTAGTGTCTCACTAATGTAGTGAACTCAAAGTTACAGGACAACACTGATGTGCTTAATTATTTTGTTGCCTTAAAGGTCAACACAAAAAGGGTCTGAAATAGTGGGGAAAACACACAGCAGACTGCAAATGATAGCTGTGAGCTAAGAGTCATGGACCTGACCTGTCAGAGTAAATGGAAGGACAATTATTTCCCAGAAAGTCTGTGTGTGAATTAAGCTTGATATAAAATGAATGACGGATACTTGACTTTACAGGAATCAGAACACCAGCTTCATGATATTCAGTTCCTGTATTTTAGTCCTACTGTTCTGTAAAGGCAGTCTCTCTGCTAAAGAAAAACTTTTTCTTCTCTCCAAGACATTTTTCTGCTCTAAAGCAAAGGGAGCTTTCAGCACAGAAAACTACCATCAAAGGGTATGAGTGCTTAGATCCATTTGTTTTACTTGCTTCAAACTTGCACTGCATGAAAATGAGATGGCTGCGTGTACATGTTTACCACATTTCATATTTTTTCTGCAGCAAAGGATTTAAAATCAAGGAGAGCCTAGAATATTATTGAATGCAGCACTGGCCAGTACTATCTTTTGATTCTTTACTTACTGAAGTATCTTGTAAAACCTTTTTTTTCTATCAGCCGCCTCAGTCCCTCACCTCAAAAATCTACATGAAACTCCTCTTGGTGTAGGTCACACTGATAGGAGTGGATTAAAGTTTGGCATTCAGTCAAGGTCAGTAGCATCCCTTGGGCTGCAATATGCCTATATTTAATTTGCCATATGATCTTAAGAATGAGACTTCTGACCTGCAGTCTACCTCCCTTGCTTCTAAGCAGCTGACATTTCTAAACTTCTCATATATTTCACCGTGCTGTTTGGTTTGCTGAGTTATTTTTGCAAGGAAGAACTCATTCCCTTACCCAGAAATTTCAGGGCTTTCTTTCCCATGAAAGGGGAATATATTCAAGCAGGTACCTTTCAAGTATTCAACATCAGCATCTCCAGCATTAGAAAGAGCAAGATGGTGAGTTTTGCAGATTTTACAGATCCCCTCACTCAGAGCACTCCTGTGACAAAGTCAGCACTACACTTTTGCAAGATGCCTGTCCTGGATTATTAACAAAGTAAACCTCAGACCATCAGCACCAAGCGTATCAGCATGAATCAATAATTCTCTCAGCAAAAAAGATTCATTCTGGGTTACAACTGCAGTAGACTGTGAACCATTCCAGCACTGGATGAAACATTAGAAAATTGGTTTGTGACTTTCATCTTAGTGACATAAAAGTAACAAATTTGGTTTCATAATCTCTACATTTCCTTTTCTAAACATTAAGGCAGATTAGCAAGATTGATAACACAGCCTCTAAAGCTGAAGTTCAGTTTGCAAACTGCCATTTGTGAAAAGTTCTTATCTGGTCTTTTTAGATTTTTCTTTTACCAATTTGGCAAAAATTTGCATACATTAATTAATTTTTTTTCCCCAAATAAAAATTCTTAGGGAAAAAAAAAAGACAAAGTAAAATCTAATGAAAGAAGTGAGATCTAGAAAAATGGAGAGTGAACATAAAGAATGATTGTCAACAAGGACATTACCTTTTAGAACAATTTATTAATATTGCAGACTTGCTACCTGACATGAAAACTAAGTATTTTGGGCAAGCTGAAGTTAAAAGCTATAGAAAATACCATATGCCAATGTCATGGAAGAAAAGATGATGGTGAGACTCTTATGGCCTTAGCACACAATTCTAACTTGATTTATTCTTGGCAATCCTCTCTGACCATGCAGGGAGAGCCAAAATAGTACTTTGGCATCAGTAGTATAATTTAGAATGAATTGAAATACCTGGGTTTGTCACAACAATCCAAAAAAACCTACTTAGATGATCAAGAGGTCACAACTGCCCAAGTTTTCACAAGATAACTTGGTGTTACTCATACCACAGGCACTGAGCATGCAAGTATCACTGTTCCCAATGCTGATTCAGTAGGTAAGGCTCTGGACAAGACTAACATGCAATGGTACCATTGAGTACAACATAACTGTTGAGGCAACAGAAAAACAATGCTGGTGACCTTTTGTAATATCCTTATGATGTGATCCCTTACCCAGCCACCACTGGGAGGTTTACCCACTAAGCTATTTGATAGGTTGTAAAATTTGTGCATATGAACTTTAAAGCAAAGAACTTCCAAGAGCTCTTAGTTATGCTCCTCTCTGTGGAACTTGAGTGACAAAATTAAGAAATTAAACCAGTCAGACCAAAAGATATTTGTATCAGAATGAATTAGAGTGCTTTCCCTGCTCCTTGACTTCATTGCACTGGGCTCAAATAATTCTCACCTCAACATAACAGTAAGTGAGTGTGACTGACACTGGGAGAGGAGAGCTGCACAAGAGACATGAGCACCGGCTGACTGGACAGCTAGCATCTGTCATTACACTCAGGAGAAAGGACAGAGGTACCTTCAGAGTATCCAAGCACTAAGGTCCCCAGCACTGTGCTCACTCTCCAGCACTGCCTAGAAGTGTGTAATGTGTCACTTGCAGGTAGTGGATAATGGTTAAAAAAGTCTGAGGAGAGGTGGAACACATGAAAATACAAAGTATGACACTGTAAAAGGGGAATGCCCTGTATTTAATATTTACTCTGGTTCCTCTCTAGTTTGTTGCTTGTTCCATCTCACACCCAGTAAAGACTCCAGAAAGAACCACTGTAGGCACCTCACAGACCATCCAGTTCCACCCCCCACCATAGGCAGGGACACCTCCCACTAGAACAGGTCTCTCAAGGCCTCATCCAACCTGGCCTTAAACACCTCCAGGGAGGGAGCAGCCACGACCTTCCTGGGCAACCTGTGCCAGTGTCTCATCACCCTCAACGTAAAGAACTTCCTCCCAACATGCAGTTTAAATCTCCCCTCTCCCACTTTAAACCCATTCCTCCTCATCCTGTCATGGCAAGACCTTGTAAACAGTCTCTCCCCAGCCCTCCTGTAGCCCCCTTCAGATACTGGAAGGCCAGTGCAAGGTCTTCTCCAAGCCTTCTCTTCTCCAGACTGAAGAGCCCCAACTCTCGTAGCCTGTCTTCATAGCAGAGCTGTTCCAGCCCTCTAGCTAAGGCACTGTGGCAACTAGCCACAAGCACTGTAGGGCCATTACTGTACAGTTTCACACACATATACATGTCAACATCTCGACATGTGACACAAACATCAAATCTCAGAACCAGCAGCACAACAGCTATGGTGTTTATAGAGTCAATTCACTTACACAGATTCAGCAATGGAAGGAAAGACCAAAGTCATTTCCTTTTAAAGTAATACAGCTAATTTTGTTTGTCTGATCCAGTTTTGGAAGGAAGGATGCTCAGTTTGAGGAAACTTGAAATTGACTTAATTAAGTAATTAAGATTTTAGATAATAAGATACATATAAGGGAGAGTTGTCAGTGACAGCTGTGGCAGCTGCTCAGCACTTCTGGAAGCCAGATAGCAAGTGTAGAGAGCCGGGTAAGCAAAAATAATTAAGAGCTTAGTATCAGCAACCACCTGTGAAAATTTTGGGTAAAAGGCCTGCTTTTCTATAGAAATAATGTTAAATCAAAATGAACAGAGTGAAAGAAAAATCCTTTCTCTTTGCCCTCTTGCCCTTTGCAGTCTGGGGTCATTCATCAGTGAATGGAAAATTTGGCAGAAAGCGCAGTTTTGGAGTGAAGAGAGTAAGAAGAGGTTAAGAGAGGAGCATAAAAGGAGATTAAACAGAATACACTTTCACAGAATAACAGTGTATACAGCAACAGATGAAAGAAAAGAGGATTTCAAGTATAAGCACTTCAACTTTTGATCTAAAATAGCTGTCTGCTTTTGAAATTCTTCTATATGAGGAAGAAGAAAACTTAAACATATTCAGTATGGTGATATGAAATATCTTCTCTTGGCTTGTTTTCCTTTTTGCAACACTGCCATAATAATAACTGACTTCTCCAAAACTCCTGTTTTCTTCCTGAAGCAAGAGGGGCAGAAACCCAGTATTGCCAAGGCTGTGTTCCATGCTTTACTCATCTGCTCCTCCTTAGCATTTGTAACAGAGGAGGTAGGAGCTAGAGACACCAGGCTTTTAACCATAAACCTTTGGTTCATCTCCAAAAAATAAAAAGGTCGATCATAATCCCACAAGACAAGGATAATGTAGCACGTGATTAAATAATCACAGACAGTATTGTAATGCAAATAACAGAAAGACACAAATGGGGATTGGTTAATCATCATCAGAGAATCTCAGACTGGTGCTTAGGAATTGATTGTCACTACAGCCCAGAATGAGAAACATCTTCTCAGACAGCAATATCACAGCACCACGACCATTTAAAAGCCAGAGAGGGTATGACAAAGTAGCATGCACTGATGAATATTTGTCATCAAGGTTTTTAAAAGGCATCCTTAGAAATGCCTCTCTAAGAACAAACCAGATCACACACATTTAGTCAGTCTCCATCTGTATATTACCACAAGAATATGTAAGAAGATGACTAAATTCACAGCTATGCAATTGTGCAGAAGATGTTGGGTTTTTTTCACACAGTAACAACCATACTTTTCTGATTTTTCTACCAAAAACCTCTCAAGCAGGCTGACATCAGATAAATGTTAGGTGTAAAATGTGTATATCTCGGAACGACCAACCTTCATGGAACCTCTTCTGAAGGATACATGGCTTTGTGGTACTGTGTGTGGTGGAAGGTCCAAATTATTCCTAAAATAGATATCCAAGACATGTCCTAAACACCTACCTGAATATCTGCCTTGCCCTCCCCCCACTCCTTTCTCCCCTTCTTCCCGGGTGGAAAAAGCAGGAAAGCAGACTTCTGTCTGGCACCTCTCAGTCTGCCACAGAGACACCAGATTTGGCCTTGTTCTGCACCCTGCTTTGTCTTTGGTAAACACAGCTCAGGATGCTGGGCATGTGCAACTCCCTTTTTTGGTGAAATAACTTAGAATTGATTCCAGGGGTGTTTTTACCTGTTGCTATTGATCAAAGGCACTCATCAAAATGCTTAAAACCCTACCCAACTTGTTTGTTTGCTGCTGCTGCCGCCTTTGTTCTGTCCACTACCTGTTTGTGTTGTTTTACCCACACCTAGCTGGGGATTTGCCTCCCCCACACAAAGCAGACCTGACCCTCCTGTCTCCGCAATGAGCCAAGGGACTGAATCGGCTTGCCCGGCGCTGCGGTACAGCTATCCCAGCCCAGCTCAGCCCAGCCTGAGTCTGGCTCTGGCCGAATCTAGACAATGACCTAGCGATGAGTTGTGACACCAGGACCTGCCAACCGCCCTCCAGCCCCAGGGCTGACTCCTTTGCTGTGCACCACAACTGATGGGACTGCTGCAGCCCAGAAACCTGGAGCCTGCTTCGCCCAGGTGCTGACCGCTCCGATGGCCTCCTGAGAGCCACAGAGGGTTTGCCTCGTGTCTGTGGATCTCCTCAGGACAAGGTGCTCTGTTTGAGATAGGCAAGCAGCACAAGCCCACTGCATCACCATCACGTGGAAGGCCACCACGTGGCTGGGACTATATTTTTCCTTGTTTATACTTCTACATATACTTTTGGATTACAGATATTGAGACTCTGACCAGTGAGCAAACTAACTCTCTTTTCCACAGTTTGTGAAAGTTTATGTGCAACCTTTAAGTGGCAGTTTGTGCTGCAGGACTCTCCAGTTGTTTAAATTTTCTGAGACCTAAATCATTTAAATTTAACCTGATTATATGTATGTACATTCTGCAAAGATAGTTTTACCAACCACATAACAGAATCTGTGTGTGTTAATTGTAAATAAGTTTGGGGAAATCTTCTTTATATATGTTTAATAAAATATTTAATAATTTTATATGGGCCTCATTACAATTCACTTATAACCCAGATTCAAACCCCTCCTTAACACTGTGCCAAAAACCTAACAACCTTCATCAGTTCATGTCTGCAGATGAAATACAGCACAGAAAGAATCACCTGTGTAGAAAAGGAATTGCCCTGAGGTATCTGTTAGGATTTTATGTAAATGACATATATAGAGAGTTTCTTTTGGTTATCCACTCCGTCCTACAAACAGGAACAACCTAATGCAAACCCTTAGTACCTAAATCTAAGCCAATATGTGGAGATCTTCAATTAAACCTAAGCTAACCAGACTAAGGAGATATAGAATGATCCCAAGAGTCAATTCATCAAATTACCAGTTGTGTAATAGTTACTATTCCTAATGCTCTCCCTTCTGCTTTTCCCTGTCGTTGCAAAGTGCCTGATCAGCCACTGCCATCTGCACTTCCAGCAGGGTCATATCTCATGTCCTGACTGTAGCAGAACTCAGCAGAAAGAGCAGAGTCACCTCCCTTCAGACAGTGGATGCCTTCTCTTGAAGAATGGGCGTCCTCCCAGAGTTGCTCTCCTACCTACCCTACTCCTCACCCTACAAACATGGAGACACAGACCTAAAGTGGGCATTACAGACATGGCTCTTTGATCAGTCACTGCACTTTCTGCAGTCAGTGCCATGCTTGCACAGAAAGTAACTGGTTAGAGTTAGTACCAAGGGCTGGTGTGCAGACCAAGGTCACTGCTAAATCTTGTGTGCTGCCTTGGGGGTGGCAGAGTAAAAGCCTGCACCTGCAGGGAGGAGTGCACAGGGCAGGTGACTCTAAACTGACCGAGAAGGTATTCCATTCCATTCCTTATACATCACATCTGGTATAAAGCTGTGGGGTCACAAGGGGTTGGGTACCCTACTGCTAATGTAATTTAAAACAGCATAGCAGAGTGTCAGGTAGAAAAACAAATACAAGTTTCAAATACTCCTTAAAACTAAGGCTCTCATATGCACATAGAAAGTAATTTGCAATTATCTAAACAGCAGTGGCATCAGTCACATTTGGATTACAGCACTAATAATGTTGTCTTACTTGCTCCCAGGCTGCTCCTCTCCTAAACAATCCCACCCAGAACGACTGGAGATGGCTGACATGTTCTATTTAGGTGTTGATGTGTCAGCTCCTGCCTTTCTCACACTTTGCCATGAAAATAAAATACTTATCAAACTCAGAGAGGGGTTTGAATAGCATCTGCTAAGAATTTATGTGCTGTAGGTAAGCAATGTTTGTTGAACATTTGTCTGGTCTGTATTGTACATCTTGCAGGACAGAATTATCTCTCTAGATCCACATGCCAGCTGTGACTGCCAATATTTTGCTGTGTCATGTGTGCTGCTCTCCGTGGGTTAAACTCTCTGTGAAAGAGTATTTTGGACCATTCAGGTAAAGTGGTGAAACAACTTAACAGCTGGAGGAGGGTATACTGCAACCTTTCTACTGTCAGGCTGTGCAATGACAGCTTTCTGTAAGTGAGAAAAGCTTTACTAACATTGTTAGTGACAGCAATGAATGGACAGAAAATGTTCCTTCCTCCTGAAAACACATACCTTGAAATGCCTTAGACTGTTGTCATTTGACCATCCCATGTTGTTCTAGACCCTCTTCTCACCCTCTAAAACCAAACAAAATTTCTAGCTACTATATCAGAGCTGGGTGGGATATTCACAATCAGAACAGATAGATTTCACTGATAACTTTTCCTCTGCTTGTCAGCTATTCAACAGAAACTCACTGGAAAGCCAGTTTTCTCCATGTCTCAGTCTACTTGACCTTCTCCAGCCAGTGCTGATTGCAGATTGAGAACTGAGTGTTCAGCAATACACAGACAAATGGATTGTGTCTACAGTTGATCAAAACATCTAGTTGAAATACCACAGAACATCTTCAAGGAATGTGGTGCTGCTCAGCATTTAATGGTGTAGTGAAAGAGTGGCACTGAAGTCTGGATTATTTACTTTCTGTGAATAACCATTTAATTATTATTTCTTTTCCTAACATGTTTATCTTATTCTGTGGAAATTTGAACTTTTAGCAGTCTACATCAGTCAAATGCAGCTGTTTGCTGTGCCCAGGGCTCCACATAATAAAAGGAAGATACCCAGAATTAACCCAGGACACAGTTAATTGTCCCACCCAGAAGAAAATGCACCATCCTGACTAGAGGACACAAAGTGTGGACTCTGCATAATCTGTATGCACATCTTAGAGAAACCAAAATACTAGGAGAGGAGAGATGTGAGTGGCATTTAGAACCAGAAGCAAGCATAGCATCCTTTCACATCATCATGCCAAGATCTGCAGAGCATGCACGATATGGGTAAGATGACAGCAGCATGTTTAGCAAAATAGATCTCTTTAAAGACTCCATAGCTGGTGTTCCAACTGAGAAGAGTAATCCCTCTGCAGATGGATTGCTCATAGCTTGCATTGTTCAGCTATACTCAGCTCAAAACACAGAATGCACAAAGCCTTGTATTCACAGTTTTACAGGCATTAGCACAAAGAGAATTAAAAAAAGTCAGAAAATAGGTTTACAACTGTATCCTTGTCTCTGTAGGGGAGTGTACGATCTGAATGCATGAAAACAAATGGGAAATGACAAACTATATAATGGAATGGGGGAGGAAAATATTTATAATAGGGATGAAACCTCATCAAGCCATTGCTCTCACTCAGGTAAAAGCAGGCATTGGAGGGCTGAAGCTTAAAACAGATAAGGAGAAATCTAAGACTATCTTCTTACCAACGGTGAGGGAATTCTGAGAAGACCATAAAAAGAGAACTGAAAGATCATCACCATAGTTTACACTCAGATAATTGTCCCTAAAACAGAGGTTAAAAGAGGAGCTCATTGCTTGGAAAATCACTGGTTAACTAGAAGAGCTGATAAAGTAGAAATCTTCACCGCCACTGGCGTCAGGAAGCTAAGGTCTTTGCTTTTGCATCATCTTGGAAACAATTAGCATACATAGGACAAAGAATTATTTTCCACTCTATCATGTGAGAAATCAATCAGATTTCTCAAGTAAGGATGCCTCAGCTAGATTGAAGTGTTCTGAAAACTAGGAAACAGTTCAAATTGTTTTCATACCTGCCTTTTGGGTTTATTTCACCTGTCTCACTGAAGGACAGGACACATTTATGATGCCACGGTACTGTAGGTCTCATCCTGCAGTGTCAGTTTCTTTGAGTTTCACAAGGACAACAGACTGATAACCTGATCACTTTGGCCCTCTTTTCCTGGGGATATGAACTCTTGGCTGGACTAATGCTACAGGACTCATCAGGAATTCATAGAATCATCATAGAATCCTTGTAATGACCCTCTGACAGTTACCGTGCTACTGCTTGGATTTTCCCCTGCTACCTCACATCATCAGAGCAAAATGATTGCAGGTAACCATTATGGACTGATCTGCTGCACAGTGACTACACAAAGCATGGAAACCTTGGAGAAGGATGCACTATGTACACCTTAGGCAGTCAAAGGGATCTGAGCACCTGATTTCAAGATCCATTTTTAAAGCTTGAGCATGATTCATAGAATCATAAAACCACAGAACCCTAGAATGGCTTAGGTTGGAAAGGATCTTAGACACCTACTCTAACTTCCCTGCTGTGGACAGGATCACTTCTCAATTAGACTTGACTGCCCAAGGCCTCATCCAACCCAGCCTTGAACACCCCCAAGGAAGAGGCATCCAGAACCTCCCTATGCAACCTACTGCAGAGTCTCACCACCCTCACACTGAAGAACAACTTCTTAAGATCCAGTCTAACTCTTCTCTCTCTCAGCTTAAAACCACCCCTATTGCTAGACACCCTTATGAAAAGTCCTTCTGCAGCCTTTCTGTAGGATCCCTTCAGGTACTTGAAGGCAGCCACATCTTATACAGTAGAAAAATCTTGTGCCACAGGGAGGACACATTTACAGCCTCAGAACTGCAAGTGATCAAGAGAAAAATTGTCAGCATCCTGCCCCGGCAAACAATATTGCTTGTATGTTATTAGGTCCAGTAATGGGATGAGTGGACACTGTAGTATTTTGACACTGGCACTGGTCTTTGCATGATACTGGAATAAAGTACATGATCTGGCCAGGCTGAAAGGCAATTAAATGTTAGCCATAACTATTTGTGGAAAAAACAACACAACAGAAAGAGAAGGAAGAAGGAAAATCTTTGAAGAGAAAACAAGGCACAAAGGACCCAAATAGTTCTAGAAAGACTTTCTGGACAGAAGTAAACAGAAAGTAAATCTCCTGCAATGGAAATGCTGTATGAGGCTCTCTTTGTGGAGCAGGAGTGAAATTATTTGCTAAGATTGCCAGCATCCCTAATCACTGGTAACTACAAGAGTGCTGAAGCACAAAGTGGCAATTAAACTCTCTTTATGAGTAGCACATAGTCATACCACTCCAGAAAGATAAAACCTAATAACAGTGGCCTGAGGGAACAGTGGGAAGATACAGAATAAAAAGAGGATCTCCCATTAGTAGCCAAAAAAGCTTTTGCTTTTAAGGGCAAAAATATTTCATTGCTGTTGTCAATTTGAAACAAATGTTTGCTGATACTCTGGACACCACAAGGAACAAAATTCAATTTTGCACTGGAGTAGAACATCTCCGAGGAGCAGGTGAGCACACTCATGACACTTTATCAGGATTGCCAGCAGAGGCACAGTGTCACTGTTGACAGATCCATGAGAAGATGACCTACATAGCTGCTGTATCTGCTGAAGAAAGTGTCAGGTGGAAGGAATAGTCCTGACACCGTAAAGACTGAAAATATGGACAATAGTGTTAGTAAAAAAAAACTACTCTGAGGTTAGTGGATGTATTTTGTAATTTTTATCACTTTGCTTAGTGTCAAATCTCCCCAGACAGTCTAAGGTGGAAATGTATTTCCTAGGCAGTAACCAATTTAATAAATTATGAGTCTCTTCCTAAGAAATGCCTCAGTGTCCCTTCAAACCCTAGCAAACTGACCAATTTCTAATAGCTTTGGGACACCTTGTTTTCCTGGGCTACCAAGTACTACAGCCTCCAAAAATGCAGAGCTTTCACATGGCCATGAGAAGTCGAGACTCACCATGTGAAAATTACAAGGTTATGAGACTCTGACAATACACTGCATGAATGACTTGACTGTCAGTTTTAGAGATTATGCTAAGAACTGGAAGGGTATATTGTGCTGGTTGAAGTACAGATGACTGAACAGCCATTATTTAACAACTATTTAAAATCAATACCAGCATCTACCCTAAATGCAACAAAACCACTGGCTAGAAGATCTCTAAAGCAGGATCAATTGTTGGATCACAGTGGGATATGTTACATTTGAGAACCAAAGTCTCCATAGAACGCTCCTCACAGTGCAAAAATCATTTAACTAGACCTGTTGTTTCCAAGGAGGCAGCATACACCAGACCTCGTGTTGTCATGGATTAGCTTCCTTTTCTCTAATGAGGAAAAATAGCAACTATCAAATAGGTTTCCTACAGGAGAAAGATTATTGAGAAACACATTTCTTCAAAGCCCAAACAGAAGTGCTTGGACAGGATAGTCAATATGCTGTTTCCCACATCTCTAGATGCCAAACCTTTACCTGAGCAAAGACATCTGATGTAAGTTTGTGACACCTCAAATCTAGTCCCAGCGTGGCCAGGTGCACCTTTGCCTTTTGAACAACGTCGAATGCTGAGACACTTCTTGAATATGCAGCATGTGCTGGGCTCATGCAGCCTCCCTTCTGAGATTAAGATACCTGCATTGCCTCTCTTGTGATGAGAACAAGTCCTCAAAAGCCAGGAGCTTTAGACTTTAATGTAAGATGGGTCACCAGCTCCTGTGTGATCTAGAAAGTTGTTGCGTACCCTGAAGGTCAGGGTCACCAGAATGTTGCGTATAGTGAACTTTGGGGTCACCAGATGTTGGGGTCACCGGGTGACGCGGACTTGCACGCATGCCCCGGGGCTGCTAGGAACGGGGCGAAGGATGACGTGAGATGAGACGCCCATCAGTACCAATATGATACACCCGAGATCGCCCCTTTATTGCAGAAAGTAGCACATACTTATACAGCAGTAGAGCTGTCAAGCCACACCTTATTCATCCTCTCCTTGGTTACAGGCCACTGCTTCTAAGACTTTCTCACCCTGATAAGAACAAGCCTTCCAGTCCACACAGCTGCCTCCTATCTCACCTGACTCCCACAAAGGGCAGCTGTGCTAACCATCCTCTCTCACACCGGCAGCTTCCTCCCCCCACATCCCTTGTACTGTTTTGCTCTCAGCTAGTGTAACCAGAGAATGAGACCCAACAGAAAGTGTGTCCTTTGGGCCTCAGTTAAACTAGAAAGCAGCTCCAAGCTCCAAGTACTGCTGATGGGACAGGCAGTGTCCTGTCAGCAAAGCTGCAGTTACTTGGGAACAAAAACATTTCACAAGAATGCATCCACTTTGATTACATTCCGGGGGAGAAGTGTCAAAACAAATCGTTTCTGCTTGCTTGTTTCAAAAACATGGATAAAACTGAAGAGTTCTGCTTGGATACAGTAGAAATTCAATCACTTTTGTAATATTAAATTATAACATTATAGCAATATTACATTAATAATTTCTGCATTATGGGAAATGTATTTTTGAACTTCATGCTTTAATGCTTATGAAATTCTTTTGCAATTTTACTTTGAATCAGAATTTTGACACACTAATGTAAGCAAGAATGCATGACCTTTGAAAGAAGAATTTCACAACCCAAGACAGCCATTTTCCATCCAAGTTTTGCATCAGATGGCATTCAAAAACAAGCTGCTTAGTTAAATGATACAGTGTTTTGAGATCCTTAAATGCAGAACGCTGTGAAACAGCAAACCTGATTAAATGTCCATCTATTAAAAGAAAGAGCTAACTTAGAGTAACATCTAGAATTGCTTTGGATAATATCTGTGCTAATAAAATCCTAGTTTTGCCCATAACTATGTTATCCCTGACACCCAGATCACTCTCACAGATGACAGCTTTCTGAAGAAGTAGCTTTACTTTGAACAGCCTCCTACAGTGCCTAGCATCATTAGTTTGAGGGGGGAAATAATCCTCCCTCTGGCAATCAATATGCTTTGTTTTATTGAATTTGTCGCCTAATCACAGGCACATTCTGTGCAGTTTAGGAAGGAGAAAACGTTTTACTACCTGCCAAAGAATTAAATGATTCTTATGACTTTCTGCTCTCCCTTCATCATTATTGTTATCCTCAGGCATAAAGATGGGAAGAAGAGAGGAAAAAAAAACCAAAACAAAACACCAACCCAGGCAGAAATCTAAAAGAGGCCTAGTGAAAATAATGTAAGCAAGTTATTAAGTGATAGTCTCTGAATATCAATTTCATTTTTATTTAATAAGACATTTATTTATTTTAGTTAATAACAAATTATTAAAAATCCATCTGCCAAGATTGGGAAGCAAAAGACTAGACACAAAGCCATGGTAATTAGTTTTCAATTGTCTGTGTTAGTAATCAATTAGTCTTTAATAAAAAAGAATTGTTCTAGTGAAATCTGAGCTTTTGTTGGGTTGTAAATAAATAACATTTAAACATCAATTACATTACTTAATCTTTCACCTAGCATTTCACTGGCTCTGCATAACTCAGATTTTGACTAATTTCTTTCTACAGCAGTGGGATTTTATTCATTATTTTCTGGTTGGAAATCCCTTCCTTAATTCCATTTCTTTATGTTCAATGAACTGTAGATAGTGACTCTGTTCAGGGGAGCTACTTGGAAGGTATTTTAATATTCTTGTGTCCTTTGAGACTTCTCTTTCAAAGAACACAGAAATTTGGCTTCTTCAGTCTTCCCATGTCTTACCTGCTTATCTGTTTCTCCTTTCTTGACTTCATGTTGTTTCTCCTATGCCCTTTCTACTGTTATTCCAAGTTCACAGAATCACAGAATTGATCAGGTTGGAAAAGACCTTTGAGATCATCAAGTCCAACCTAACACCCAACACATTCCGATTATCTAAACCATGGCACCAAGTGCCACATCCAGTCTCCTTTTAAACACTTCCAGGGGCAGTGACTCCATCACCTCCCCAGGCAGCCCATTCCAATGGCAAATCACTCTTGCTGTGAAGAACATCCAGTCTAACATCCAGTTTAAACCTGGCCTAGGCCAGCTTGAGGCTGTGTCCCCTCACTCTATCCCTAGTTCATGTATAGTACTCCTGATGTGTGCAAACTAGAACTTTGTTGTTCTTCCATTTCTACTTAACCTAATAATAATTAATATTAAACTACATTTGCCTTTCAATAAGGCAGATACAGAATCAGGATTGTTTCAGTTGGAAAAGACTTTCAGGATCATCGAGTCCACGTTTGAAGAATGATTCGTTCATGGAGAACCTGAAGTTCAGATTTGGTGCAATGCAACAACACAAGTAGGACAGATTTGATGGAACTCAAAATAGGCAGATAAAAGACCTTTTGTCAACTATTTCACATTCCTCTGTATATCTTACAGAAATGGAAAATCTTTCCTTTCCTTGGGAGTTTTAGTGGATAGTTAAGTCCTATTAAAAAGCACACATGAATCATTAAATCATTGAATAGTTTTGGTTAGAAAGGACCTCTAAGATTGGCAAGTCCAGCTATCAACCTAAGACAACCATGGCCATTAAACTATGTCGACAATACAGTACTGACAGCACTCTGGCTACCTAATTTCAGCCTGTGACAAGAAAAAGAAGCTATTTTATAGGCACAAAAATCTTTGTCCAGGAGAGCCATCTATCATTGAGGCAAGAGGTTCTTTGTGCCTGACAGATTTTGGCGACGGATTCTCAACACCAGGCAGTGGAAGGCATAAATTGAGCTGTTGATGAATGGGACAGTTCAATGAAGCCATCACTCCTTGGTGTTTAAACAAGCAACAAGGCATTTTAGTGGATTAAAGAGAATGAAAGATACTCCAAATAAAACATAATGACACTGCTTTGCTCTCCTACAAGAAGTAAAGGATGCTTTCATCACAACTGGAAAGTGAGAGAGGCCTGAGAAGGAAATGCTTTCTAAATGTCACCAAATTTATTGCCACATTTTCTAGATTAAATAAAAAAAAAAATTTAAATAATTCTAGATTAAAACAACAACAACAACAAACCCACCACAAAAAAACACCACCAAAACAAACCCAAACACAAACCAACCCAGCTGATCTAAGAGGATTCCTTGAGATGTACAGAAAATTTATAAAAGTTTCCTACATGATTCTGAATATCCTAATGGAAACATTTTCAGGGAAATCATAGGGGAAGTGATTACTCCTCCTGTGTTGTGAAATATTTGTGACTTGTAGAATAGCCACTGCTACAGAGGAGGGGACAAAGTGACATTGGCTGTCTTTTCCCCTCTCAGTGACTAATTTGCCATAGCATTTGCATCCAACATCACTGTGGAGAGAATCTCCTCATCACTGAGCAGAGCAACTCCAACAGCTCTTTCACTGCCACTGTTGCTTTGCTCCTTTGATAAATCCTAGGTCACAAGTAGAACATATCCATGCACAGAACACAAAGCTGTTACCTTTGCTTTCATAGCCCAAATCCCAACCTGTCCATAAAGAGGGAGGAGCAACCCTAATGACAGGAAAGACAACATGAGGTGCATCTTCTCGACCAGCAAGGTACAAAGTAGATGGAAGCATGACCTGAATGTCATTGGATTTAACTTTTTTTCTCCCAACTCTGAATGATGTGGGTTTGGGAGTTTGCCGCGCCCCCCCCCCCCCTTTCGGAAAAACGCAACGACCTACCAA
>WBNM01028447.1:45800-97561 GCA_013399055.1 Ramphastos sulfuratus | reverse complement strand
CCCCTCCCAGAAATCAGAGACCCCAGGAGGGGCTCCCAACCACCCTTCCACCTTCTCCCCACCCCTATACCTTACCCCAAGGTTTTGAGGATCGGCCAGAGGAGCAGTTAGAAGAAAAGTGATTAGTGAAATTAATTTGTCGGAGAGGAGAAGCCAGAGGTTGCTAGACAGCCCCGGACACTGTGCCCCAGAGAGTGCCACAAGCCCAAGTGGCTTATCTTTTGTTTTGAGTACTTATTCCTAAACATCTCAGCAAGCCTATGAGTGAAGTACACATCACCATTGTTTCCCTTTCACAGCCTGCAATGTAATTTTCTCTATTAAAATATTCCAATTAGCCTTAAACCAGCACACTGAATTATCCCAGATCTCATGCATTTTATGTGTTTCTTTGAACGAAATTTTCTCCCAGAAGCTGCTGGAAAAAAAGCTTTAGATACTGCTCAATGTTTAGGCATGCTTGTTTTCCTTGGAGAGAGAGAGGAAGAAGATTGGGAAAATTAGGAAAGGGAGGATGTTTCTTCTTAAAATCACACTCCATGTAGATCATTGGATCAATACCACACTCAGCCTTTGACCTACTCAGTCAGAAAAACTCCAGAACAGGAGTGGGCACCCAAAAGCCATCTACTCTACTACTTACTATCTACTACCTACTACTACTCTATANGATCCTGTGAGCTCTCTGAAGCACGCAGTAATGGCTTTACATGCCAACTGCATAGACAGGCTACTTCAGCACTCACATCAGAGCATGCTGATGCTTCTGGCAGCAGAAAGCCAGGAGCAGGAGAAAGATTCTTGCAGAGAGAAACCATAGCCCATTTCCAGCTAGCCTGGTAGCTGGGACTGCATCCCTGAAGGGGTCGTATGGGAGAGAAGCTGCCTTATGGATCAGAGAAAAGGAGTCTCTTGGCCTTGCATGAGAAGTGAGCATGGCCTCTGTGGTAGCAGAATGAGTTTTGTCTAAGGGCTTAGCTCACTGTGTGCACAGCAGATCCCACATCCTGCTCATGGACCTGAGTGACTTGCTGTTTCTAATGCTCATTTTACCTAAGGTTACCTCAGGCTGTCAAGTATCTTCCTACTTTTGTTCACTTACAAGTGCTTACTTTTTTAAATGAAAAATACTATAAACACAAGACATTACCCCTTAAAGGATACAATATGATTTATCTGGTGGCCTCACCTTCTGTTTCTAACAGGTTTTTTTCTTTTATAGCAGTTAATCTGACAGTGATTTGCTTCCAAAGAGAGACAGGGAGAGAGAAAGAGCATAGAAGTTGCTACTGATATCACATTTTGCACTGCTCATCTCAGGTTTGCACACTGCAGAAAAAGCAGTCTCCTGGGGGGGCTCACCCTAGGCTTGTTCACCTTCTGCCCACAGAGCTGCTGCAGACCTCCACCAGTGACTTGCCTGATGTGTGCCAAGGGGCCTCCCACATTTAAGAGTTCACTTACTATGTGCTCCAGAAGAGGATGAACATGTTCCAGAAGCATGTGGTGGGTTGGCTTCTGTTGGCCTCACCTGAGCTTGTGCCCACACATTTGCTGCGTGAGCAGCCTGCAAGGCCAGGCTCACCTGGCATCAGCTTTTGGAAGCAACACAGGCATCACAGGTGCTTGCTCCAGTCCTGACAGCAGTCTGTCCCTGGCAAAGACAAAGATAGCCTCATTAACCCTGACTGCTTACAGTGCCAGTGTTTCCCCAGGCAGCCAAGCGTAGGGATTTGGTAGAGGTCCAGGTACACATTTTGCCTCTGTTGTTATGAAGCCAGAGCTGCAGAAAATATCATCAGCCCTTCTGGCCTTGGGTGGCTGAATGAAACTGGGGAGGAGTCTGGCAGATACTAATGCACTGTCTTGACAAGACAGCAGAACAAACTTCAGAACCCATTTAAACCTGAGTAAAACCAAGACACTCACCCATTTCTAACACTCAACACATCCTCTCCTTAAGGCAAAAGCATCCACAAAAGCATAGCTCAACAAGCTTGTCCATTGCCAGGCATGAACACATACACACTGGAGACAGCTTTGGATGAGACAGAGGGAGAATGGTTACAGCTTGGTTTAAACAGCATATTTCCAAGTGTACCATTGGCTTGAGAAATTGTAAAATGCCTGCTTGCTGCTTGAAGACATCCCAAAATGTCCTCTAGAGGGTTAAAGGAAAATAGGTTTCAACTGACATACTGCTATAGTTAAAAAAAGAAAACAACATTTCCATGTCTGTGGAAAGAGCCTGGGAAGCTAAGCTGCCAGGGCTCAGGGTCTGTTCAGCAAGGTCGCCTGGTCCAAGCAGAGCACAGTGATAATACACAGGGCTCGTGCTGCCAGGAATCAAATGGCTTTCCTAGAACTGCTGACTCCCCAGAACACTTCTATTTCTTTCTTTCTTGCAGGAAGCATAAATGCTCCATCCTCAGCTTTTCAGGCATTTCTGTCAGCTGCTCTTTTAAATTACAAGATGACCCTGATGAAAAATGAATGCAATAAAATGTGATTTATCATGTAAATAGCTAAAGTGCTGGAATAATTTGCCCCAGTATTAGACGCACTCAAAGAGAAAAGGGATTTGTATCAATATGAATAGACTGCAATAGCCTATAGCTTGCAGCTATAAATATTTGGGATTGTATGTTCTCTGCCACACTTCACCTCTTGCCCAGGAAATGAAGAGAGAGGACTGCAAAGGGTCATGTTTTTATAAATCATCTTCAACATGTGTCAATACAGGTGTGGGGAAGAATCCACATTGCAGAGACTGCCCCACTGTCTGGTGGGATTGTTTCCCAAGCAGACATTCTTCAAGAGGAAAAGATCTCAGCCTCCAGAGGGCAGGCACAAAGGGTACTGAATTTACCATTTCAAATAAAGAAATATCTTCTCTTTGGCAAGTATTCATTAAACTAACCAAGCCCTAGGAAATCACTATGGGTGAACTGCAAGACTTTCTTTTCACCCCTAAACATATAGTTATAAGTCAAACCAGGAATTTGGGTGGAAACTAATAGGATGGAAAACCTGGGTAAAGAAATCACAAGGAAAATCTGCACCTCTGAAGAGTGAGTGGTCACTTGCTGAGGTATGTACTTAGAACTTTAGAGTCCTATCTTCAATGAGCTACTTTTCTAGGCATAGCTAATAGAGATGCTGAGAAGCCAAGTATGCAGGATCTTCCTTTCCCATGAAAATAGGTGAAAACCCTCATCTTAATGTAGTATTTGAGCTTCAAAAGCAGTGGCACAAGTAAAGTCTCATACCAATCTAGTCACTGCAGAACTAATGAATAAGACTGATGCTTGAAAAAGTCCAAGTAACCATGCAGAATCCTGCACATAACAAATAAATGCATAAACAAACAAACAGCTAAATAAATAAATGGACAGAGGATTGCTGTATCTGGATAACAGATTTAAGTTCATACATTTTTTTGGTTAAGTGGTGTTCAATTATGGCTGGGAAAGAAGATGCAGCCCTGGGAACTGTGTCTTTAAGTGCCTTAGAATCACAAATACATAGAACTAGGGGAAGGGGCATTGCAGAAAGAAGTGTTTATTAAATAGAGCTTGCTGGAGATAGATACAGGGGAAAAAAAAAAAAAAAAAAAAAGAAAAAATGAAGAATGAGTTTCAAACACTTGAATGCATCTGTGCTCCTGCTGGAAATCAATGACAGAGCTGCAAATAGTTTCTAGGCATCTTGCCTCTCCATTACCAGCTCTAATGCTGGACTCATTCACTCCTAACCAAACATGCTGTTAGAAAGGCTTGTGCTTCAGTGAGTCCAAAATTCACTTCTTCCCAAACTACGTCAGCCTGTGGTATTGCAGTTATTTTATTAAGAGAGAATGTGCTCCCCACCGCTGAAAAGACCAGCAGCTGATTCCATTAGCTATGCAGCTGGCTCCAGAGGATCCACTGATATGAAATGCAGACTGGTTTTTACTCATTTACAGAGCATTTCTTTTTCCTTAAGCTGACCACCAAATTGCAGGATTTGAGATGCTTGCTGGAAAAAGTCAAATCCATTACCACTGAGGCATACACTTGCCATGAAAGTGAAAATTACAGTCTTCACGTTTAAACATCTGGTCACAACCCAGGAGGAATATATCCCTGCTAGCCACAGAAAAGTAAATCTTAAATAACTATAAACTAATTGCCTGTAGTAATATGGAATGGTTGTAATCATTTACATTCAAGCAGCTGAGTGAATATTCATTAAGCTGTATTTTCAGGCATTTACAGAGATTGTTTAACACATACATTACCAAAATGGTTAGTTACAAATTGGAGAAGATGTGCCCTGCACACTGGCACAGTCATTTTATTCCACTCAGTGTCACTGAATGACTAGGACAGATAACTTGTTCACAGATCTGCATGACAAGAGCAGGAGCTAGGTGCTTTAAGCCTCTGTGCCTGCTCTCTATTCATTTGAGTACACTGCACCTACCAGCACCTAATGGGTTACTTACTGCCTTGCCCTTTTCCAGAACAAAAGATGCACTGGGGTTTAATATATGACCTGTCCCCTTTTCCTGTCTTCTGGAAATGTTAGTTGTTGTGGGTTTAAAGAGCCAACAGAATGAAGCTCTCAAATGAATTGGAGAAAAACAGAATTATGTTTGGAGAGTTACAGACAGAAATTACAAGGCAGATACAAAATCCATAGCGAACCCCCTTGAATTTTCCCCCAACCCAAAACTAAATCTATAATCCCCAGTGCTCCAATCCTCCTTCTCCCATGCCTCTGCCATCCAAGAGGCCTAAGCACAGCCTCTGGAGGCCCCAAACCAGGCCTATCCTTACACATTTGTCCTGATAGCTCCAGCCAGACACAATGCTGGAGGGGGAGGAAAGGAGAGCGAGCTGGCCTTGCCGTGAGTTTATGAAGAGATAGCAGAATTGTGGGATTGAATAACAATCTTCTAGCCCCTAGAGGATTTTTTTTAACCCTATAGTTTCCAACCTGGGACAGTTAGTACTTAACCCAGGGGAAAAAAAACAACAACAAAAAAAACCCAAAACAAACAAACAACAAACAAAACACAGAACAAAGAAAACAAACAAAACAAAACCACAACACGCACACACACAACCACCACAACAACCTCGTTCCAGGACTCTTCAGACTTCTATTTTCTCTTTGTACCTCCTTACTGCTTGGACACTTCCCCCAGTTGCAGAAAATTACAAGTGAGAACCTACACTGAAAAGGGATCAGGGATGTTACATGGAGTCAACACCATCAGTGCAGTCAATTGAAAGGCTGCAAGGAAAGCAGTGACAAAGATTTGTCCATGCTGCTGCCAAGGCTGGGACACCAGAGTTGTCAGCTTGCCCATGTTTTTATTTACCACCATATCACTGATCCAAGTTCATCAGACAAGTTCTTTGCAAGTTGCCACTCACTGACTCTCGAGTAAGATGATGCAAACTCAGCCACCAACCAAAACCTAGAAACACACAACTCTGTTCTGAACCAGTTACAATTCTTTGCACATCTTTCCCAATAAAAGCTTGCAGGAAGATATAAGCCCTGAAGTGTGACTGAGGGTTCAAGGTAGTGGAGACAGCAGGAGATGACTTCTAATGGAAGTTGTCTTCCCAGCATTTTGTTTTTCCTCTGTGGTTCTGTAGTTTGGATGCCTCCATCCACAATAATTTGTGGTAAGGTTTGTACAAAGGGAAACAGTGGTTAATATAACAGACTCTAAATACGTATGCCTTGGGTTCTGTCTCCCCTGAAATATATGCCAGCAGAGCAAAAAAGACATACAAGGTAATCCACCATCTCCTTGTGATCAAAACACTGCAAGCAACCTCAACACCACTAATACTTCCCTCTCACCAAGCTCAGACATGATATTCACCTGTAACATTCACATCAGCAGAAGACATTTCAAAAGTTGAGAAGAAAGCCATGAGAGTTTCCTAATTTCTTGAAGAAATCTTTGGTACTGCTCCTTTATTTGTTGAGCAATAAAAATTGATAATCTTTGGTACTGCTCCTTTATCTGTTGAGCAATAAAAATTGATGCAAAACTCCTGGGTGCCAGATCCCTCTTCCTAATCAAAAAGTCAGATGGATTCTCTAGATGTGCTTTACATCAGGCAAAAGAGTGAGGAAGCAGAGGACATGTGTACAGTGCCTCAAACCAGGTAAAAGCATAAACTCAAACCACCAGTGCACTTGGTAAACATATTTTACTGTATTTAGACCTGAAATAAAGAATTCACTTTTCAATCAACCACATAAAGCCATATAGTAGGGGAAGAGATAACAGCACCACTCTACATCTAATAAAAGGTCCTGCTTGCTGGAACACTGAGTACATTTAATCCACAAGCCAAATAACTCACCTGTGAATAACAGAATGTCAACAGGATATAGACTTGATTATCAAAAATGATACAGGATGAAAGAGAAGCAGCTTGGGCCAGAACTTCTGGATGGGCTCTGCAGTGCATTCATTTTTCTGTGACACACACAACAGCACTGCCAGGATTGGTTCCATAATCCCAGAGTAAAATCAGCTTTTTTGAATTCACCCTGCTGTCTCATCACATGCCAGAGAAAAGATCAGGGCACTTGGTTATTTGTGGTCTTTAGATGAAGGCAAAGGAATTATCCACCCATATACCTTCAAGTTCAGATCTGATTTTTAATGCTTTTACATTTCATTTTTCAAAAATCAAAATAAAGCTCCACAAAAAGCCCTGTGATTACTGTCCCCATAGTCTGTCTTATTCTAGCCTACCTTTAATTCATAGTTCCTGGAACCTTTCTGGTTCATTTCTGGTTTGCAGTTGTACATNATCCCTGAAAGTGTTCAAGCAAAGCCTGGATGGGGCACTTAGTGCCATGGTCTGGTTGATTGGCTAGAGCTGGGTGACAGGTTGGACTGGGTGACCTTGGAGGTCTCTTCCAACCTGGTTGATTCTATGATTTGATGATCACCTGACTTGCAATTATTAAAAATATATCTAGTAAATTTGGATAAGGCAGTTTAGTGTATCCCCTAATCCTCTAAGAAAACTCATGAAAAGCTGACAAGGATCTAACTATAAAGCCTACTGGTCCTTCACAGAAGAACAAAAGGCACCTCTTTAGGAGCACAGTTTGTGAACTGCTCTCACAGTGAAGTCATTTTATCTTCCTTTATAAAACAGCACACATGTAAAAGAATCCAGCATAGGTTTTCAATGTATGGCTTGAACTATATAGACACTGAAATCCATAAATATAAAATTAGGCATCTATCTAATTAGAGCAAATAGGGAATGGCACTTTTAGGTTTAAAAAGTTATATCATAGTTAAAAAAAATATTGCTCCCAAACTCAGTTTATATTGTCTCACAATAATTCAATTTCAAATATATTCCTGCAATAGAGACAGATTCTTTGCCCCCCTCAATTTATCTAAGAATATGAAAAATGAACTGTTTCCAGGCCATCAGTCCATGGCTGGAAAATAAATCAGATGAAGGTAATGGAACAAATAGAAAAGAATCAAGCATGTAGTCTGTGTCTGCACAAGGCTGACATGAATAACTCTGGCCACCCAAAACACGTGAGCCTAGAGTGATGAGGCTGGGCAAAATCCAGCCAGGTAAGAAAACATGATTGGAATGCAACAGACCTGACTCAGGTGTGGTTCATATAGAGCAAAATTAAGCCAATGACCTACAAACATTACACTTAGATAGCTAAATATAGAAATACATGTTTTAACAGTTGTTCTTTTCATAGCTGCTGTAAGCATAGCTGGGGGTAACCAGGGGTATCTGAAATCCCCATTCAATTTTGTGTTAATGGCAGATACTTCAAACTCAGACCAAATATCTTCAGTTTCATATTATGGAGTAAAATGACTAATTTAAAACACATAAATCTGAGAATTTTTGGCTTGCGTCTATAGACACATTTGAACCTCTGACTGCTTCTTCCACTTCAGTGCCTCATAAAACTGCTTAGTTTGATCATGTTTGAGGTCAGCTTCCCAACTGAGACATTAGCAAACTGCAAGATGGGCAATAAGAGCAGATACAGCTTTTTCTGAGCTGAGTCCAAATGGCTTTTTCCATTGTCTGTCTGAAAGCAGTCAGCAGTGTTGCATGGAGCAACCTAAGTCCAGTTTGCTTTTCTGTAAATCAATACAGAATATTTTAAGACTTTTAAGACCTCATGCAAGTTCTGCTGAATTTTCTGAATTCTTCTGTATGTAGCATTTTATGAAGCGTGTCCTCAGAGGACATTTCTGAAATCCTACCAGTTCTCAGCACATCAGCTCTGTGATACCCATGTGATTGAATGGATGCATATTGAGAAGATGTGGGATGTGGGGAAAAAAAAAATACTTAATTATAGTATTTAGGCAAAGTTTAATGCATAGACAGTGGCTGGCAGTCAAAAAAAAGCTTAAGGATTTTCACTTTAGCTATAAAAGTACTGATACGTGCTTGCAGCATTAGAAAAAGCAGCTGAAGCCTGCCAGGCAGACAATAGAGTGAAACCCAGAGCATGCTAACAAAGATGCCTGGTGTGAAGGGATTGTATTAACTGCAAGAACACTTATTATACAGGTATATTTTCTTCCAGCACAATAAAAAACACTGCTACGCTGCTCTTGGGATCGGAATAAGAACCAAATCTGCCAAGAAAAGAGCCTCAATTCCCTAAGGAGACTGTTCATTTTCCAAAAGAAAGCAAGTTCTTTTTCTATAGTAATTTTCAATGATCATAAATTTCCCCACTGCTGGAAGGGAGCAGGGAATGCAAAACTCTGCGTGTTTCTTTTCTTCGTATCAGTACTTCTGACTCGGTCTCTTCTAGCCCACAAGTTTAATACGCTCATTAAATACACCAAGCTATAGAGTGACTTTAAGTAGCAGCAGGGGAGTATTTTTTTAACTTATGATGCATCACACAAAATTCATGTCAAGTTTTACAAAGATTCAGCTATCGCAAGAATTTGCCCATTAAAATGTTCTGTGTCACACAAAGTTATCTATTATTCTAGACATATATTGCAAGCCTTCTTAAACTTCAAAATACACAATATCTGACCTTTGGGGGTTGTCTGTTTGGTTTCCACATGCTTGACTGTCAGAAGGAGCTCAGCTGTTCTTGCAGACACCATGGGTTTGGTGTGCCTGTACATTCGCATGTGGTGCTTGTCCTTATGCAAAGATAGGTCTGGAAGAGTCAAACCTAAGATTTGTAGAATCATAAAACAGAATCACAGAACCATTTCAGTTGGAAATTGCCTCTAAGATCACCACATCCAAATGTCAACCCAATACCACCATGCTCACTAAACCATGTCCCAAACTGCCATGTCCACGTGATTTTTGAACACCTCAAGGAATGGTGACTCCTCCAACTACTTGGGCAGCCTGTCCCAATGACACTCAGTAATTAAATGTTTCCTAGTATCCATAGAATGGTAAGGTTGGAAGGAGACCTCAAGGATCATCTAGTTCCAACCCCCTGCCATAGGCAGGGACATCTCCCACTAGCACAAGTTACTCAAGGCCTCGACCAACCCTCAGCCTTTATTCCAACCTAAACCTCACCTAGCACAGCTTGAGGGCAGCATTCAGGACTTCTCTGGTGGATATCCAGCGACAAAAGCTCTAGGGAAGTCTGCTGGTGGTGTTATTGTGTTATAATACAGTAAAGCATCCTGCCCAGGAAAGCAAAGGGCTGAAACAGTTAATAATGCTTTCCTATCTCCAACAACTATGTAAGAGCAGCACAACAAATCAGAAATAGTTTAGCCAGCACTGTAGCAGTAGTAGCAGTAGTTATAGCCACATTATCCCTTTGTATGCCCCATCAATAACCACTTCTGACAGTCATCTGCCTCTGTACCCAGCTATAGTTAAGCTCATATCTTGCACAGTGAAATCCCAACCAAAGCATTAGTTTTCAAAGAGTTACAAACAGAGAGACCAAATGACAAGTATGATTAAAGAAAAATTCAAGGGCCTTACACTTTTAAGCATTAAAGTGCTTTTTTCCCTTTGCTTTGGAAAATAGAAAAAATGCAAATTCTGAAAAAACCTGTCAAGAGAGCACCCAGAGACCAAAATGTGTCACATGCTCACCAGTATGTAACAATCCTTCTTCCTGAGGACCTCAGACTGAGCTCTGAAGCTAAACCACTTTGCACATAGTACCTTTTTTTTTTTCTTTTTTTCTTTTTCACCCTTATTCTATCTCTTGTATTAGTGATAGCTGCAGGCAAGGTTTGTTTTCCCTCACTCATTTGCTTCAGCTGTGTCACACATCATGGTTAGCTTCTTTACTGGAGTGTTTGCAGATGAGGCTGTAAAAATCATTAGGCACGGTTGGCAGATGCTAGGTACTGCTAGGATGCTGTTCCAATAACTCCTTTTCTTTAATTAAAATTCTAAATAAATCATGAGGTTTTGCAAACACAAGCTTGCATAAGATGAAAGCTATGATGACTGCTGGCAGTCTTGTTGCAGCTCTTCAACCTCCTATTTCTTCCATGTTTTCTTTTGTTGTGTTTGGTGGGTTTTTTTCCTTGCCCTTCACACAAAACCCCCATATGCACTCCTTCAATGCTTAAAAATCATTATTGCTGAAGATCAATACCAAGAAAACATCTGTGGCTCTTGGAGCACAAAGAGATTTACTCTGGGTTTGTTCTATTTTTTTCCTCTCTTTTTTCTTTTTTTTTAAACAATGAACACAAGTAAAACCCAATGAAAAAGTAAAGAAGACCTCCTGTATTCAGTTGTCCCTTGATTTTTTGTGATATTCTTGTGAGACATAGATGAGGGAGCATTAAATATTCACAGCAGAAGAGTATTTATTTGCCATAAAAGCAGCATAAATTGAATCTTTTGCTTCTTGTTTCTATGGGAACAAGTTCTATTGAATAAACAGTCTTTGGATAATATTTTATTATTTCTAATTATATTAATTATAATTCAATATGTTACACTAACGTAATTTCAATTGTAATGAGAAACTTTAATACTGATGCAAGCTTAAAAAAAATTAGGCCAGTTGAGCTTAAAATCATTTATTCTGCCTGTAATTTTTACTTTCCATTGATACTAGAGCTAATTATTGAACGTTTGCATTTCAAATCTTAATGGGGTGATGTTTTATCGTGGTATTAAGAAGAGATATGAAATAGCCATGATGAAAAGAGCAGAAGTTGTAGAAGAGAAGTTTTATCAATTCTATGTGTCACTAGGGAGCTTTGGGCACTGAATCCCTGCATTTTCCAGTTGTCTTTATAACTATTATCTATGTTTTTTTGCAATCTACTTTGCTGGTTAGCCTCTTATGCCCACAGAAAATCAGTGAAGTCCCTCACAGAGCGGCTCAGACTGATAAGCATGCAGAAATGGATTCCAAAACAGCATTATGATAGAATAGTCAAATTATTTTGAAGTGAATATAGGCTTCTTGAACCAAAACTAATTTTGGCAAGCTCAGTCTAACCAATATAAACAGCGATAAAATCAATGGCAACCCCAAAACAAAAGTAAACCAAAACAACGCAGGCAAAAAGGCATTCAAGTGAAAGGAGACCTTAACATCATCCTGGAGAAATTAAAAGCAATATCAAAAGCTCACTGTCCCATTTAGCATTACTACATTTGTGCTGCCATCATCATCACACCTAATGCATACACAAAATATCAGAAGCCAGGCAAAACTTTGGTTTAATAAAAAAATAAAATCACTTGCAAAATTATTCATCATTACCCAATCTTTTCTTAATTATTCTACAGCAACATCAAAATCTCTTCCTGTTGAATTGTTTTTTCATGTCAGAAAGTCACCCAAATCATGACTCCAGCATAAGCTGAAGATGGATAAGAAAAAGAAAATTCCTGACACATACATATGATTCTGTGATTAAAATTGCAAAGGGAAATCTGAAGACTGTGTGAAAAGAGCAATGTCTTTTACTCTAACAATGATGACCACTTCACTATTTGAGCATCCTCACGATTGCATTTGTTTAGCAAACACTGACCAGCAGAGTTCTGGTCATGTCCTCCAGTGGTAGAACTCAAGAGAACAGAAACAGAAATTAACTGTCAGATTTTTCACCTACCACCACTCAAATCTCACTAAAGTATCAGAATTGGTCATCCACATTAGATATGTTTCAGTAAGCTGTAAAAAGCCATTGCAGACATTTTCACCAAACTGGAATATCTAATGAATTTGAATAATGATTTTATAACTGTGGTGTGCTAAAGGATCAGGAGCTGGTTTTATTTCTTACTAAAAGGAATGGTTCACCATCCATAAATATTTAAAATAAATACACTTGAATATGCAATATTTTGCATTTGACATGTGTAAATATGAGTGCAGAAAGGAAAAAAAAAAATCATTATGAGGTTCATTTTTCTACTTTATTCTTGCTTTTGACCTGTGATACGGGCAGCTTTTTTGTTTTTAAGTAGAATAACAATAATTCTTTTCCAGTATAGCCCTGGGTTAGAAAGAGTAAATTCATTCTTCTTGTTGCAGAGGAGATATCACCCCTTGTAATACAGACTAGGGCACATTTTATCCCCCAAATAAGTAATAAAATTATTTTTTACGCCATTTTGTAGACCTGGCACATTTAATTTAATAAGTTTATTAGAAGCTGCATTTGTAATATGTTCCAGGATCATGTAACTAAAGAAATTACTTCCTGGGAAATAACTTTTTCAGAGGAAAAATTCCTGCAGTAAATCCTAATGGACAGAAATGATCCTACAAATCAAAGTTTTAGTTTCAGAGAAGTTTGTATCTGAAGACACTCCAAAAGGAGAAAAGCCACTTGAGGCATTCATTTTGAAACAATTGAATGAGACACTTGTCACCACAGCAGGAAAGAAGCAGAAAAGCACTTCAGCCACTGCCTGCACAAGTAACTCATTTTTGCAATCATCTCCAAAGTTAGACAGGAAACAAAATGCAAAGGAAATAACTAATGAGTGTTCATTAATCTAAACTCCAATAGTCACTAATTTATAGGAATGGGATATGCATGAAAGTTCCCACAATGCAAATGAGATAAAACGGAATGTATCAGAAGATGGTTTTTAAAGGCATCTGAAAAGAACTTATGTAAGCACCTTACATTGGGTGAAACCTTCACGAAGTACAATACAGCAGACCAGAAAATGTATCTGCCCAAGATTTCAAAGCATGTGTTTATTGTCACTGCTTTGACTGAAAGAGTCTTTTATTTGAGGGCTTTACCAGATAGCTAGTAATTTTTTTACAAGTTCCAGAGGAGTTAGAAGATGTTCAATGCACTTTCCATCTTAAAAAGGAAAAGAACTTATTTCTGGTAACTGCCACTTGTTATATTTATCTCCTGTCTGGTTAAATGCAACCACAACTAAGTGAGAACATTATGTGATACTTTAAAAAGCTGTGATAAGGAAGAGGACTACAGGAAAAGCAGCAAGGAATAATAACATTCTCAACAGGAATTCATTCAAGAGAAGTAGTAGGGGCCTAAGGAGAATCAGACAAACAGCAAAGTAAATGATCAGATGAAGAGGAGGTGGTTAATGAGGAAGCAAAGCCAGCCAGTGAAAAGATAGCAAGCAATGAGATCAGGAGTAGAGGAACAGAATAGCAGTGAGTAGGAGATGATGTATGCATTTCTTTCTGGCTAGGCTTTTGTTCTATGGTTCTGAAAACAGAAATTGAAGACCGTTCTTCTGTGTGCCCTTTTGACACTGGCCAGGATATTGAGAAATAGAATGAGAACTGACTAGCTAAATTCCTTCCAGGTAATGGAACTGTGTTGCCAGTTCTTCCACTGCAGCAAGAGCATATGGCAAGACCACTACTGCAGAGCCTACTGCATTCCTGGGTTCTGCTTCAAGGCACAAGGCAGAGTGCATCCTTCTCAGTGGTGGAGTGCATTCTTATTTCAGACTGATGACACTTCCGAAGCAGATTTCTGTATCCTCCACCATGCTTCATTTCACACTGGAAGAGATCTTGCACTGCACAGCAGATGATGGGATATTCCCAGAATCCAGTTCTAGTATATTTTGTGTAGATATATTTTGTGATAGAGTAAACATGGTTTTAAGAAGACACTGAAATATCCGTTTTAACTGTCCTCTTCCAAACAACACATTAAAGAAAGGTTTTATTAACATTTAAAGGCATAGCAAAAAAATAAGTCTGGCTTACAAAGCCCATACATCTCAGGATGAGGAGCTCTGGACAAGAAACCATTCTTATTGTCTGCTACAGTCTTCTGCAGACTCTAGCAGACACATTTAATGAGTTTCCATTTTTCCTTGTACAAAATGAAAATATTGATTCCTTATAGTGATGCTGGAATGTTTACCTCATCTCATGAAGTTATTCTAACCTAAAGAATCTAAAGTAAATGCAAGGTCTCTCTCTCAAACACATGCATGCAAAGACAAATAATCTTATTTTTAGTTAGTTATCTGACTATTATCTTGATATTTTATCTGACTATTTCTTGATAAAATCACAAGAACAGTTTTGCCTTAAGGTAATTTGCATTTTAAGAGCACACGACAAAGATTAGAAATTATTTCCTACTTTTTCCCTCTAATTATCTTTCATCATCACTTTCCCACGTTAATAAGAGTGTTTTGTCAATAAGACTGCTTTGTTCTCCAGCCTAACACCTAACATCTTCATTTTAGTCTTTAACACCTAAAAATAATTGTATGATGTTTATGTTATAACTTTCGCCCCATTCCCCATCAACATCAAGTGGAAAAGAAAGGAGCAGGTCAAGGATCACAGAATGTTAGGGTTTGGAAGTGACCTCAAAAGTTCATCCAGTCCAATCCCCCTGCCAGAGCAGGATCACCTAGAGTAGACCACACAGGAATGCATTCAGGTGGGCTTTGAGTATCTCCAGAGAGGGCTATCCATATAGGAAGGGTAGTTTCACCAATAAAGGTAGAGAATAAACAGTTCATCAAGTGATGTCTTTGCCTCACTTTTAACTGTCTTGCTTTCTAAATAAGCATATCCAAAACGCCAAAAACCAAACAGTAAAATGCATTGCATTGGTGCCTCTCTAAATGAGAATCTTGTATCTGTACTTCAGTTTGACTCTTGCAGTGAAAATTAAAACAACATTCATAAAGGGGGGCTGATAACAAATCTTATCTTATTGAGTTCTCTAAGATTACACTGAAATATGACTTTGTCCTTTGTTATACCCCACTTTGGTGTCTGCTCTAGCAAAAGAGTGCAACATCAAGGCCTGAGGCAAGACAAGAAAGTCTTCTCTGGCATTCAAGTCTATGCAGAGTCTGATGGCTGCATGCTGAAAAGAAATTAAAGGTCTTCATTTTCACACATATTGTAGAAAGCTAGCTTGGTAAGAAGACTCAAAATTGATAGCTTTGCAAGCTAAAGAACAGATTAAAATCTATGTTTAAAGAGAGGGAACACAGAAATGTAAGTCAAAGCAGAAAGATTCATGAATTGCCTGACTATCTTGGTTTACTCTTTCTTTAAAAGCTGAACAAGCACAGAGAAAACACGTTCACACTAACAGAGATAGCTTTGTGCTGGGTAAATTTATTTTTTTCTCCTTCCTCCAACTTTTTTCTTCCCCACAGACAGCTTGGCAGTAATGTAACTAACTCCCTGTCTTGGCTTTCAGTCAATCAGCCTCCTGTCAGGGATGCCTGAGCACTGAAATGCCAGTGTCATGGGATCCATGCGGGTTGTTCTACTCTTCCATCCTGTTGAACTGACATTGCACATCACTCAGCATGGTGATGCCAAAACATCTAGAACCCAGGAGCAGTGCCTGCAGCAGCCTGTCCTCATGTCTCCTTGAGTCTCCTTCTCTGGAGACATTCAAGACCATCTGGATGCGTTCCTATGCAACCTGAGCTAGATTCTATGCTCCCACTCTGGCAAGGGGGTTAGACTTAATGATCTGTGGAGGGTCCCTTCCACCCTCTAACATCCTATGACCCTGTGATGTTCATCTAGTCCTGTCTGGTGCTAGTTCCCTCCAGTGTAAAACAATAAACTGTCCCCTTGTCTTCATCCCATGGCACCTAGGGAGACTGATAGACAGATAAAGTTGGAACTTATAAAATTGTCTTCTTTGTATTGCCAATTTTAAAAGTGAAATGCAGGATGATAAACAGATTCACACATTGCCTGTTGACAATGGAAAATACTAGTGTCAGCCTAGGATGGCTTTGAATCCTGTGACTCATGACTATATTCATTCCTGTTTCAATCAGAAAACTCCAGGATAGTTTATCAGCCTCTGGGCCAAGGCTCAACTTGTTTGTCCCCAGGCAAGAACTTACAGAATCACAGAACAGTTTTGGTTGGAAAAGCCTCCAAGATCATTGAGTCAAATCACTGACCTAACCTATGATGTCCATTACACAGACCATGTTCCAGTGTCTCATGTCTACATGTTTTTTTATTACCTGCAGGGATGTTGACTCCACCACCTCCACACACAGCCTGTTCCAATGCCTGACCACCCTTTGGCAAAGAAATTTTTCCTAACATCCAACCTAAAACTCCCCTGGCACAACTTGAGGCCATTTCCTCTTGTTCTATCACTTGATACTAGGAAGAAGAGACCAATTCCCACCTCACTCCAACCTCCTTTCAGGTAGCTGTATAGAGGCAGGAGGTCTCCTCTCAGCCTCCTTTTCTCCAGACTAAGCAACCTCAGTTCCCTCAGCTGCTCCTCATGAGATGTCCCAGTTCAGGCCACGCACAAACATTCAGCTTCATTTTGTCAATGTTAGGAGACCACAGGACAGCTAATCAAATAAATGTACTTGGGTTATTACATCTTAATGAGGTGTTCTTAAAATAATGGACCATGTATTCCCTGAGCTCCTAGTAAAAATTCAGTCTCAGAGGCAATTAAGCAAAACCTACAAGCCTCAACTTGCACTTCCTGCAGCGTGTCTCTGCAGTTTGTAAACTGTGGACAACAGCCTAGGTGTGAATTTTTCAGCAAAATGGGTTTGCACCACAATTTGCCAAAACTAATGTTTCTTGTTTCCAGAGACATGTCCTCCATTGAGAACTTCTCCAAGCAAAAAGATGAGTTTATATGTTGCTTGTAACTTCAGAGACAAGATCCAGTGTTGTAAGAAAACTTCCATGAAAGTTTTGGACCTTTTGTCCACTGAGCACCCTGCTCTTTGCCTTAGCTGTTTGTTCCCTTTCTGATTGCATCCAACACAGAAGTCTAAAAGCAAAAAGGAATGGAAAAAACCATGAAAACAGTTCTCATCTCCTTCTTTCAATATTCCAAGTAAGCAAGTTAAAAAAATTAAGCCATGCAGTCAGCCAGTAAATCTTGCAGTAGCCTAATTTTTCTTACAATGTTGCCTCAGGAAATCTGTGGCGAAAAAAATATTTAAAAAAAGGAAAAGATTAAAGCTATGTAAAATTCCCTCATTTACTTATCTTCTACATCTTCTTTAACTACTCCTCCTCCCAAGGGATTCAAAGTCCTGGTGCTGCTCAGTTCTTCTACCAACCACTGAGAAGAAATGTTTAATGATGCTTATTAAACCAATTCTGACAAATGAGTGAGGAGTTTCAAACCAAGAAATCATTTGTTTTAAGAAAAATATAATAAAGACAGCACATGGGAAAGTTGCAGGAAGTATTAGCCATTTAGTTCTTTTCATGGGTCCTTCTTCCCTGCTGCAGAAATCTTTATTTCTTCTTTCAATAGGAAGTACATTGGCTCTGCTGAAACACATCTGGCTTGGCTGGCTACTGCTCTTTGTATTCCCCTGTAATTTCAGAGAAGTGCTTTTAAAGCTCACACAGCCATTATTGGTAATTTTGATGCTGTACACACCACATTCAGAGCTAAAAACACATTAGCCATGCTATTGACTATCCCACAGATAGAAGGTTAATGCTCATTCTTATATTGCTGGGATCTCTCTGCATCATTCAGTGTTTCCATCATGAGACTGAACGCACCATCTAAGGAGGTACTTCTTATTTTGTACAGCTTTCTCCTTCCATTAGCTTTCATAGCCTGAACTGCTGTATACTTCACTTTTGCTTGTGGTTGCTTGGAAAAGAACCCATACTCCTGAGGTGACAATTCACACTTAATCCTTCCAAAGCAAACACATCTAATGACACAGAGTAATTCAAACTTAAGACACCTCACGCACATAGATTCAAAGATCACTCATCTTTAACTGTTTAGAGAACTGATGAGATGCTGAAGGCTCCAATTTGAGTTTGCTAATGATGTATCCTTCTGTTTACCTTTCACATCATACAGCTATATCGCCCTCACTAAATTAATCTACTTGATGAAGATGAGCCCATGGATGAAGGACAGCTGTTTGAAAACTAATCAGATGAAAATTAAGATTAGACTGTGCAGTGTTACCATGCAGTTTGTGAACAGACATGTTCTCATCTAGCTGATAAATTTTAATCAAAACTAGTCTGCTCTTAACACAAGGTACTTAAGAATCTTTGATTCCTCACTGAGGGGAACTTTTCAACACACAGTAATATCCATGGGGAAATAATTAGTTTTGGCTAGGACGCTCCATTATATTTTCCCTTAAATAACCTGACTCTAAGTCCCTTGGATATATTTAGAAGGACTACAATAACATAGTCTTGGAAGTAGACACAAAAGAAGTCCAGAAACTACAGCCAAGGGTGAAATCCAGCACCAAACTTTGTAACTCATAAGTCTCACTCAGCTCTACCCTTTAGTCTCCCTGAAATAATTCCCATCGTGATCAAGATCTTGGGTCACCCACCATGGTCAATAAGTTCAATGCTTCCTTGTTGCCAGGTGAGTAAAGGATTTATGCTGGACAAAACATTGCTTGAAGCTGATCCAAAACTTGTTAAAACACTCTCAGAAGACCTAAGAACCAATTCAAGCCCTGTTAACCTCAGCCTCTGCCTGCAGAAGTAACTTCCTTGACCTTCATTCTTTTAATAAACAACTAACAGAACATATGCAAATGTGAAGTATATTTTGCCTTTTTTCCATCTACAATTATCCCCCATGAAAAGGCAGAGGGAAAGAAGAAAATAACCTGTATAAATTAACAGCTCTGAATTATTCATTTTTTTCTGAGTATTAATAACATTTTCATATGAAATAATGATTCCCTGTCCTGCACATTTGAAATAACCCATGAGGTTTTGTGATTCAGAAGTTGCAGGATTGACTGCCCCCAAAGAATAGGCTTTTATTGTTTAGCCTTGGAAAATAGGAGATGTATCAAAGCCTGACTTTGCAGACAGTGTTGTTTCTGCCATGTATGATTCATGATGCTTTGAAGTAAACTAATATTTCTCTTTTAAATTATGGAAGCAGTGTCTGATTTCTGTTAAGAGGAAGCAGATTCCTACTCATATCTTCTGTATTTTTTTCCCCCACTTCATAGAGTCTGGTGTGACTTTCTTACTCATTGTCAATAGCCAGGACTCAGATATACTGACAGAAAAATGAGTCACAGTTTTCAAAACTTAATTAAATATGAAGGTTATTAAGTAATGTGCTTTTCATAAACTCAAAAAATTAAATAATTGAAAGTACTGGTAATGATCCACTCTAAAATAATGAAAAACATGAGGCTACCTCTATGTATGAGTTTGTTTTGAACTGTCATTAAAAGCAAAATTCAGCCCAGAAATCAAGATCTCATAATAACAGAGAACATTTTATTTGTCTCCAACCATACTGCACCCAGGACACACTAAGCTCCTTTTAAACTTCTGTCTTTTCAGGCAGACAATTCCATTGGCTGCTCAGGCTGGAAGCAGAGAAGGGTTTGCCACCTATCTCAGCATTCAGCACTAGAGAGGAGAAGAGATAAGACACAGGTGTAGAGAATGTCAGGTTTTTCAGGAATCTGAGTTTTCACTGGGTGTGTTACAGTGGTGTAGCACAGGTATCAGAAGCTTCTTCTGACCTTTCTACCTCTGGCATGAGAGGAAATGGCCTCAAGCTGTGCCAAGGGAGGTTTAGGTTAAAAACCCTAAAATCCTCTCTGCAACACGATAAAATAGAAGCATAATGTCTAGCTGATATGTTACATCAGTCTTTCATCTTCGAGCTAAACTCTATGTGCAGGATAGAGCAGAATCACTTTCTGAATGTATAGCTGCTGGCTGAACTGGCCTGTTGAAGGGCCTGTGACATTGATACACTCAGTTTGATCTTTAACAACCAGAGAAGAGAAAATTCATCTAAGTGGATACAGAACTTGCATGAAAACAGACAATTATACAGATTTCTTTCTGACTGGCAGGGTCTGTATCACCCAGAACACTGCAGAATAAAACTACTTCAACTCGGGAACTGCATGCTAAGCTATATCATTTAACAAAACATTAAGCAGAAAGGAATGGAGTTGTTCAGCATGAAAACTTCAGAATCAGTTAAGACAAGTTCAGGAGAGAATTTAGTCATGGGTTGAAAGAAGAAAGACATTAAATGTTACTAACTAATTGAATTTTTCTGCACTAAGTAAAAGTGAAAGATCTGAATCCTGTTGTAGCCCATCAAGTTAAGAAAATATTCCAGTTTATGGGAATGGAGACCAAAACTAGAAATCTGAAATGCAAGTCTTAATATCCTTAATATCCTTTCAAAAAGATTAACTAGAAAGAAGTGCAGCCACTGTGCTACAGAGCAGATTGCTTTGCCCATTTTCAGAAATGACAGTGATGCAGAAGGTAAAGGCCACAGACAGAAGAGCCAGTGGGAAAAGGCAAAGGAATTGAAAGGTATGCAGAGGACACTATGTAATACAGTATACATGACAATAAAAGTAATTTAGAGTGAGCAAGCTTTTTAAACCTAAACTCTTTTTTACAGATGTCCCTTCTCACTGCAGGAGAGTTGGACTAAATGACCTTTAGAGTTGCCATCCAACTCAAAGCATTATGTGATCCTACCATGCTTCTGCAAAGCTGCAGCAGTAGGATCAGTGCTGCACAACACTGAAGAACATACACATTGTTCCTGAAAGTTTTCTCACATATTAAAGTTTGTCTTATACACTGAAGCTATTAGAGCAATTTTTTCCACTGCCATCTAGGGCCACCACCATTAGTGGTGACAGAAACAGAAGCAGTGGTACAGCAGTAGTTATTGGAACGAATTAATTTTACTCATTTAGAAAGGTGCACTTGTGACATGCAGGAGGATTTACAGCAGCTAGGTTTAGGATGTGGCTTGTGAATACAATTCCCTGTGAAAGGCATTATAAGATACAGCCTTTTGACACATCAGAGCATAGAAGGTTTCTATCAGTCCTTGTACTTACCAAGCAGAAACAAGAATGCTGGAAGATCATTGCTCTTGATTGCACTTTCAGAAACAGAACCACCCCGCCAAGCACGAAGCAAAACAACCCTGGACAAAGGACATCTTTCCCTTCATTAAGTACTTCTAAGCACTGTCAGGGAAGTAGCAAATGTTGCAAATGTTGCAATCCAGAATGAAGTATTCTAAACACCCTCATGATCCACTTGCAGACAGCAAACAAAATTAATAGTGACATTAAGATAAAAGCATGAAAACCCTGTAATACCTGAGCCTGCCTTTTTCATTTTACGCTCTTCTAGCATCAAATTCAGTTACTTAGATGAGGTACTGGAAGAAATAGAAGATTCATAGAATGGTTTGAGTTGGAAGGGATCTTGAAGATCATCTAGTTCCAACCCCCCTGTCATGGCAGGGACACCTTCCACTAAGACAAGGTTACTCAAGGTCTCATCCAACCTGACCCTGGACCCCATCAGGGAGAGGCCATCCATGAATCCCTGGGCAACCTGTTCTAGTGTCTCCCCACCCCCACAGCAACAAATTTCTTTCTAAGATCTGGTCTAAATCTGCCCTCCTTAAGCTTCACATGCACAATGTTGAAACTGTATTTAGAAATACAATCACTGACTGAGGAATCCCTGAATGGCAATATGGCATATCTGAACTTGTTAAAGTGATGTGGAGCACTGACAAACTGAAAGGGGTTCAGTGAGCAGCCAATGAGCACTACACATTCATACAGCTGCTCAGCTACTGCACTTAGGCACTCATTTACCATTCCTGCCTCCAAAATGGCATAAGTAGAGATTTTATCCATCCTGAAATCATGTAGTGACACTTCATTGGAAAGAATCATTAAACTTAGATAGGTTAAAAAAATAGGGAGCATAGGCTTATACAATGGTTTTTGCAGATGAACATGATTGCCTTAGGACATGTAAAAGCAGTTACTGGAGAAATCATATGAGAATATGATATGTTTTGAAGCTAGTGAGCATTGCAGTGCTTGAAAATTTGATTCATATGGACTTGGAGTGTGATAATGTCATATGAATTAAAAATAGCTAAAAGACCATGACAAATAGGAATGATAAAAAGACATGTATCAGTTTGTGATAGCTCAGCCTCAGTGCTCACACAGATAAGATTGCATCTGAATGTTAGACTGCAAGATAAAAAATATTCAAACCATCAAAGGAAGAAGCAGTTGGTAACAATGGAATATTTATATCAGCACAACATCACTTGAACAAATCAGTGCTCTAATCTGCTTCCTAAGCAGAGCCCAGAAAAATCACAGTATCACAGTATCACCAAGGTTGGAAGAGACCTCAGAGATCATCAAGTCCAACCCATTACCACAGACCTCAAGACTAGACCATGGCACCAAGTGCCACGTCCAAACCTGCCTTGAACACCTCCAGGGACGGTGACTCCACCACCTCCCTGGGCAGCCCATTCCAGTGGGGAATGACTCTCTCAGTGAAGAACTTTCTCCTCACCTTGAGCCTAAACTTGCCCTGGCACAGCTTGAGGCTATGTCCTCTTGTTCTGGAGGAACCTTTGTTCTCCCAGAAAACTCCCCACATCAGATTCCATACACTTGAACTGCATCTGATTCCCAGAATATGCTCTAGGGCACCTCAAACAGTCCTGACCTCAAATGCAGAGGACACAAAAAGCCACATTGTTGTAGAGACTACCTCCAGGAAGGAAGAATACTCCAAGAAAAGTCTGTCTAATACCTAAGGGTAACAGAGATTAGAAATTAAACACATGTGACATTTTCCAAAATGACCTGTTTGTTTGTTTAAGTTTCAGATTCTTTTTTGTACCCATCCTAAAATTGCCAGATAACCTGCCCCAGGAAAAATTTACAGAGCAGGGAGTGGTAACAGGGCTCTGGCTGCCTGTGAGCCCAGTCTTGTGCATTACTTGCTAGGTCTTGTTCTGTCTTCCAGCAGAGAAAAATTACACTGCCAAAACCCAAAATCATCCTCCTGTATTTTGAGAAGTATGCCAACAACAACTCTTCTTTGCATAACATGCAACACAAAAGCAGGTCCCATAGCTGTACTGTCAAAATCCCCCACAGTGGCTGTCCCTTCTCCTACCAACCTTTCTTCTTTCTGCATTATTTACTGTCATAAAAACTTTTCAAGGAAACATGAAGACTCCTTTCCTCACAAAGCATTTGTGTACATGTGATGACAAGAAGTCACAGAGGAAGGACTAAGCAATTCTTAAGTATTATGATTTGGAGGAAGATCTTGTTAGAATGTGAAATTCTAGTCCTATACAAGTTGAAATTAAAGGATTTTTTCAGTTTTCTCAAATACAAATTTAAATTTAAGGAGTTTTTAGTTTTCTCAAATCAGATTGAGAGGTTTTGTTTAGCAGAAAAAGACAAAACAAAATTTTGTCCAAGCAAAGCAGTTAAATCACTGCAAACTTTGCAACTTCAATAAAACCCAATGCAACACATTACTGCATGTTGACTAAAATACAACTACCAAAGTATATAATTGTAGTCTACATACTGTGATGGGAAATGACAAATTAAAAGCAGGCAACAGTAGTTTACAAATTTATTAAAATATAATTTGTAAAATCACCAGTTAAAACGTTAGGGAGAGCTGGGAAAACTAACAATGAGAAACCCAAGACTTGGAAAGTTTACACAGCTCTTTTACATCTGGGTCTCTGGTGAGAGAAGCTGTTCATTCTTCTCACCTGCAAGATATATATATTGATTCTGACAAAATCCACCTCTTATCATGAAAATCCTTCTATCAGGACAAGTGAAAAGCAGACCAGTGTCTGATAAAACCTGAAAATACTCCAAAATTAGANCCTTACCATTCTATGATTTGTCTCAGCAACTTTGTACATCTCCAGGGTGGAAATGACAACTCAAAAATAAAAGGAAGATTATCATTTCTCCAAGACGTTTTTTAAATTGTATTTATGCTTCTGCCAGTTTTCCTCTCTCTTATGNCAAAAAAAAAGCCCTGGGATTTAGACTATTTAGAAGACTTATTTCCAAATCACATACTACTAGTAGCTGTGTTCTGAGTATGTTCTGCTTTCTGAACATGAAGGCAGAGGAAAAAGGCTGGAAGAGAAACACTGTACGAGGGCAGTCTAAGCATTTCATTGATTTGTTTAAAAAAAAAACACCAAAGAATCTGAGAATTTTCATGAGTGAGAAAAATAATTGCAGGAAAGTTTAATAATATTTTTACTTTGTGCTGTGCCCAAGGTTAAATTTTAGCTTTATACAAAATATATCATCTTCAAGGCATCTAGAAAAATGACCCACAAAGAAACTATGCCAAGGTACAAGCAGCCTCATTTTGCTACATCCCAGTAAGTCATAGAAGATCATAACTGCAGCCTAATTAGAGTTTTGCTACAGAAAATGTTATTCTTGCCTTTTGCAGTCTCGTTCACATCTTTTTTACTGCCTTCATTCTCCAGCACTCCAGCATTCATTGTCTTTGAGATCATGTTTGTCAATTCCCTAGAATTCTCTACAAAGTGCTGAAGGATCATATGTTTGATCACCTATGAGTTCATAGCACACTGATGCTGCTGCAGATTTTTGTGTGTTTTTCCCATTAGCAAACCACCACAAAGCATTTCTTAACAGTGGTCAGAGTCCACACTGGCCATATAAAATTTGTTCTGAGACTTTTCCACACCACCAAGAACAGATATGATTAATTCAAGAGAAGTGTGGCCAGCAGGGCAAGGGAGGGGATTCTCCCCCTTTACTCTGCTCTCCTCAGACCCCATCTGGAGTCCTGTGTGCAGTTCTGGAGCCCCCAGCACAGGAAGGACATGGGACTGTTGGAGTAGGTCCAGAGGAGGCCACGAAGATGATCAGAGGGCTGCAGCAGCTCTCCTATGAGGACAGGCTGAGAGAGTTGGGGCTCTGCAGCCTGGAGAAGAGAAGGCTTCCAGGAGACCTTAGAGTAGCCTTCCAGTATCTGAAGGGGGCTACAGGAAGGCTGGGGAGGGACTACTTATAAGGTCTTGTAATGACAGGACAAGGGGCAATGGGTTTGAACTGGCAGAGGGGAGATTTAGACTGGATGTTAGGAGGAAGTTGTTTGCAGTGAGGGTGGTGAGACACTGGCACAGGTTGCCCAGAGAGGTTGTGGCTGCTCCCTCCCTGGAGGTGTTCAAGGCCAGGTTGGACGAGGCCTTGAGTAACCTGTGCTAGTGGGAGGTGTCCCTGCCTATGGCAGGGGGTTGGAACTAGATGATCCTTGAGGTCTCCTTCCAACCTTACCATTCTATGATTTGTCTCAGCAACTTTGTACATCTCCAGGGTGGAAATGACAACTCAAAAATAAAAGGAAGATTATCATTTCTCCAAGATGTTTTTTAAATTGTATTTATGCTTCTGCCAGTTTTCCTCTCTCTTATGATAAAGAATCACAGAACTTTAGAGATTGGAAGGGACCTCCAGAGATCGAGTCCAACCTCCCTGCCAAGGCAGGATCACCTAGGGTAGTTGGCACAGGAACCTAGGGTAATTCACACAGGAACTCTCAGAGCTCCCTAGCTGACATTAAAACTCTCTAGCTGACACAAAAACTCTGCAGAGCTCTCTAGCTGACAGAAAAACTTCCCAAAGTTTTGCATTTATTTTCAGTGCAGATAAGCACACTGAATTTCAAATAATCTTTACCAAAAATAATCCAGTCCTTTGAAGGCTGGATTCAGATCTCACTGCCACTGATCTGACCTTGTGTCACACCTACTGAATTCAGCAGCACTACTTAGCTTGGAATAAATGAGATTCAGACCTCTGAAGTCTGCAAATGGGAGTAGATTCCATACAAGCATTGCTTGTCTTTCAAGATTGCCAGCACTTCTGAGTCCAGCCTGAATTTCTCAGATGCAGCATCTCTCAAGATATCTTGGCAATTTCAGTGTCAGCCAGCACCCAACAATTCAAAGGCTATGAAAATGTGACAGGGAAAATGCATTGAAACATTTCAGAACCTCCACAGAGTCTGAATCACACCTGGAAAATGGGCTGGTTTTGCAAGAACACCTACAGACAAGACAGAGTGAACAGAGTTGTTTAAATTCCCAATGATTATCTGTCTCTAATTCTATTCTTGTACTCAAGTTCGGCCTATTGCTGAGTGCAAAATGATGTTTCCTTTCATGACACATAGTGACTCAACAACCAAAGTTTAGCTCCTTGCTTTCAAAAGTGCCTTTGTACATTAGAAAAATGAAAAATGCTAAAATAAAATCCTGTTATAGTCTTTAAATGTGTCACTTACATTACGCTGAGGACTTGACCAGTCCTCCACATAACTTCCAAGAGATGACAGCAAGGAGTTCTTGCAGTGTATCACAGAATTCTGAAGAGGCTCAGTTGTGTTATATTTCTCAGCAGAGATTGACAGTTAGATCCAAGCATTTACATTAAACATCAGCTTCTGAAAATCAACCCAAATTTTGCATATCGTTTTTTTCTGGCCAATTATTTCCACCAAACAGATAAACTTTATTGTTGAGCAATATCTTTTCCTTCTGCTGGCATTTTCGGTGTAAAAGCAACTTATAAATGCAGAAGCAAAAGGGGGAAAACTTGTTTTCACCAAGTCTGTATGAAACTCAGGATTAATTAATTCTGTTTTCTATTTGCTCTCCTTGCATCCTCTTTTCCATCCTTTATGTCTGTCACTGAGCTATGAAACCAAGCCCAGACTTTAGTGGTTCAGAATCATGTTTGCAGAAGAAAGGTCTGCCTTAGCAATGCAAACAGCCTGAACAAACACCTCTTCTCTTTTTTACATATTTGGAAACAATAATTGTTGAATTTGTCCCACAGCTTTAACTTGCAGGTCTAAAGCTTCTTCCAAGCCAAGTTTCCCTGCCCTTTCCTTTCCTGATGGATGTCTTCAGCTCCTTTTGATTTGTTTCTGAAGATNCTGGAGGAGAGAAGGCTTCCAGGAGACCTTAGAGTAGCCTTCCATTATCTGAAGGGGCCTACAGGAAGGCTAGGGAGGGACTATTGACAAGGTCTTGCAATGACAGGACAAGGGGCAATGGGTTGAAACTGGCAGAGGGGAGATTTAGACTGGATGTTAGGAGGAAGTTGTTTGCAGTGAGGGTGGTGAGACACTGGCACAGGTTGCCCAGGGAGGTTGTGGCTGCTCCCTCCCTGGAGGCAGAGCTTTATGAGGACCAGCAAAGGAAACTCAGACTCCTGCTGGGTTATGAGTGCATCTGCAGCCAAAAGACAGAACATAGTAGTGGGAAGAAAGGGGCAAGGTTTTAAGCTTGGTTAATGAAGAGGTTTTAAGTAAAGTTTAAGGGTGAGGGAATATTGTATCATCTTACGTTTTGTGTCCATTAGAAAGCACTCTTCTTTTCAAGCAAAAGCAGTGTTGCTGCATCTGTGAGCACTTCACAAGTCAATCATAGAGAAGGATTTCACATTTATCTTACTGTTCCAGTTAAGCAATGCTTGCTAAAGGCCATCTGATTTTGAAATCTCAATGACAAGAGCTACCTGGTTGCTTCAGTAGGCTAAACTGACAGCGGAGGATGAATGAAAACTCTCATGCAGATTATGGATTTAAACATAATAAGTTAACTAGCATGCTTGTATCACAACATAGACTTTTTGCCTAAGCCATGACTGACAGCTGCCAAGTCACTCACTCTCACAAAGGAAACATCACACTCTAGCCCACAACAATATTTCCCAATACCATCCAGCAGTAAAACTGCAGTTTAAAGGGCAACAGAACCCAGGCTGCTTTCCTAAGCATGAAAAGAGGGCAACAATGTCCCAGTCTAAGTGATTCTCCAGCTCTATAAAGGTCTCAATACTTTATGTCTTAAAACCTTAGCTCAAGGAATTTTTTTTCTTTTTTATCTTCTACAGTCAAAGAAAAGGCTCATAACATAAATTTTCTAAAGTCCTGCTTTAACAAGATTTTTGAAAAATGAAACAAAAACCATGGGTTAAACAAATGCCAGGACTTTGACAGCTTCTGAGCAATTCCAGCTGGCAATACTGATGCTATTCTCTCCTTTTCCAGCTGAGTCTATCAGAATTAGATGTTAGCAGTCCATTTGTTTGCAGCCTTCTGACTTTGTTATGGTTAGGGGTGGGGGAGTAATCCCTATGTGTCCTCCTCCTTTTCTCCTACATCACCATCACCAGTCACCTAAAGAAACAACAGCTGACAAGCACCAGCAGCTTTGGGTATGAGCCAAATAGGTATTTGCCTTGTGCTGAGAGCAACAGACTTTGCTGTACTCTGCCTGCATGTTTTCTTGTCTAAATGCTGAACTAGAATTGTTGGATGGAGTCACAGGAGGTATTTGCCCCTGTATGAACCAATCCTTTGCAGCACAGTACTGTAAGGTAGAAATGTCCTGGCATACAGGCAGAAGAATCAGAGAGAGGGTTGGGTTTTTTTCCCCTTGGCTCCCTCTTACCTCTCTAGCAAAACTTTCAAATCTCTTGATTTCACGCTTCCTCAGCACTTTATTTTGCCTACAAAGGTGACAAGCCTTGAGTCAACTCTTCTAACAGTTTAATATACATTTGTATAGCTTCTTAATCTATGGAAGAGTGAAAAAATACTGTAATAAAAATCAACAAGCAAAGCTGAACAGCTCATCAGTCAGTAGTGACAATGAGAGCAGCGCATTGAGCTTCAGTTAGAAAGGGAAGAGAATATGTCAAAAATTGTCCCAGCTGATGGTAGGTTTCTACAAAACAAATCTCATGGCTGGCAAATCCAGTAGGAAAGAAGAAATGCAAACTGGCACATGCTAAATTTTACATGGTGTTTTGAACAAGTACTACTTTTCATTTCAAGTCATGTATTTGCAGCCAGGAGAAAAACATTTCGAGAACTTTCCCAGCAGAGCACATAGGAAGATTGGATTTAAAAAGAAACTTTTTCACACAAGCAAACAAGCAAACTTCATTGCTTTGTTTCATCTACCAGAGCCCCCTCAAACTCTGGTCAGTTATAAGCTGCATTACTGATCAGAGGCATAACATTCTGCAACTTCCAGCACCAAAATAAACATCCATTCACCTTGGACTTTGGTTGTGTTATTGGCAGATACAGATATTTATTTAAATGTTAAGCTATCAATATTTTTTTTTAATAAATAAAAAAAAAAAGAAAAGAAACTAACTTTCTGTATATGATAAGAAGTTTGGCAAATTAGTCTGTATTTTCAGAAACGAAACTGTCAGTGGCAAATTAGTTTGTATTTTCAGAAACAAAACTGTCAGTGGCAAAATGTTTCTAGGTAATAGATCCATACAAAAACCTATAAAAATACCAGCTGTTCCTGACAAAACCTTGAAGCTAAATTAACACTTCAGTACAATTTCAGCAGCTGCAACCTCTAGGCAGTAGCAGAGTTGATGACCCAAAATAGGTTTCTGTGCACATGTGACATTAACTGAAACAGGGAGGCTTCTGGCACTATACTTAGAGTCTGAATGGAAAGTGAGAAGGCACACGAAGGTCAGCTCTTCTGAAGACATCAATCAGAGAATTGTAAAATGGTTGAGGTTAACAGGCACCTCATCTAGTCCAATCCTGCTGCTCAGGTAGGACCACCTAGAGGCAGTTGCCCAGGACTGTGTCTAGACAGCTTTTGAATATCTTTAAGGATGGAAACTCGGCAACATGCCTGAGCCACTTACTCCAGCATTCATCACCCTGACTGTAAAAAGCATTTCTGTGGTCCATAAAGAACTTCCTGCATTTCAGATTGTGCCTCTGGTCAGTCAGCACCAATGAAAAGTGTCTGGCTCCATCCTATTAGCACTCTTCCTTCTTAAATATATATATATGTTAAGAAGATTCCCCTGGACCTTCTCTTCTCCATGCTGAAAAGGCCTAGCTCGCTCAGCTGCTCCTCATACGTGAGATGTTCTCTTAAGTATCCTTGTGGCATTTAGCTGAATTCCTCAATGTATCCATGCCTCTTTTATACTTGGAAGCCCAGAACTGGACACAGTACTCTGCATGTGGCCTCACCAGTGCTGAGTAGAGGGGAAGGATCATATCCTTCAACCTGCTGGCTGTACTTTATTTTGTGCAACCAAGGATACCATTTGCTTTCTTTTCTGCAAAGGCTCATTGCTTGTTCACTTTCAACCTGTTGTCCACCAGGACTGCCAAAACCCTAACAGTCCCAACCAGGATCCCAGGTCTTTTTTCTGCCAAGTTCCTTTCCAGCCAGCTGGCTCCTGCCTGTGCTGATGTATGGAGTTGTTCCTCTCCAGGATAAAAAACAGTCTTGCAGTCAATGCTAGTAGGAATTCAGTAGAAACAGAACTTAGCCAGAGAGTCTCAATTAAGGTTCTGCACTGGTGGCATTGCACTCTTTGTGGGAGTGTATTAGGGGCTACTAAGACATGCTGTTGAGTCTCTACTAGTTACTACTGATGAAAAAATTCACAAAGAAACAGAAACTTCTGTTTCACACTAAGACAGCTGCCTGTTTCTGCATCTGAAAGGAAAGGAGGCAAGTAAGCACGCTGAAACTTAGTCCTTGAGGGGCTTAGAACTGAACATAGAACCAGAAGCATTGCTGCTCAGCAGCCCCTAGTTTTAAATCAGTGCTTGCATTCAGAATAAGGTACCCTGTGTTTACAACCATTCCAGAGCTCAGGCAAAACCTGCTTTCACAGTAGATTCTGTAAAGAAACATTCTCATCAACATACACTTTTGGTTCCACTGGAGCACTGGCAGTCATAACAAGGAGCAAGGGACTGGTCTATCAGGCTGTCTAAAGTTTCTTCTCAACTAAGTACAAACTTCAGCTGAAACTAACATCTAGAGGCTTACTTAAATTTCTTTCCACGGGAAATCAAAATCTAGTTATGCATATGCTTCTGGGATATACTTTTTTTTTCTTCTCCCAGGTCAAGAAGTGATCTGGAGAGTGTGGCAAGCCTGTCTTGGAAACCACAGTAAACAGCTGAATGCTTTGGTTTTCACATAGACTCTGCATTGTCATTCTGCTAACAGCTCCCTGTAACCGCAGCTCATATCCAGTTCCCTGGAAGTACCTCACCAAGCCAGGTATGATCTGCAGCTCCAAGCCAGGAGAATCCCACGGTGAATTTTACAGCCTCTCACAGACCCTCAACCACTGCCCTTCACTACCACGCTCTTCTTCCCTTGCCAGCCAAACCTATGCCTAGTAAAATATCAGAGTCCGCAGAACTAAAAGTGCTAATTAAATCTAACCTTCCACAGAACTAAACCCCTGACGTGCATAGGTTGTTGTGTGACTGCAGGTAGAGAGCCTCTACTACACTCAGCAGATGGAATTTGAAGGTAACAGAATTTCATAGAATCATAATTTTAGTCTGAGAAGTCTGAATCCAACCATTTCCCAACACTACCAAGTCTGGTGCTAAACCATGCTCCTCAGCACCACAGCTCCAGGGATGGGGATTTACTCACCTCCCTGGGCAGTCTCTTCCAGTCTGTGAGAACCCTTTCAGTGAAGAAGTTTCTTCTAACATCCAATCTAAACTTTGTCTGGTGCAGCTTGAGGTAGTTTCCTCTTGTCCTATCACTTGTTACTAGGGAGAAAAGACCAACCAGGCCCTGGCTTAAACTTCCTTTGAGGGACTTGTAGAGAGCAATAAGGTCTCCCTTCAGGCTCTTTTCCTCCAGTGCCTCACAAGGGGCTGTTCTCAAGCCCCTTCACCAGCTTCATTGGTGACCTTCTCTGAACCCATGCCAGGACCTCAATGTCATTCACATAGTGAGGTCCCCAAAACAAAACACAGCACAGTTTCTTTGTAGCCATGCAAATGTCAGCAACCAGAACTGCCTTTCAGCTATTTTTCATTATATTAAGAGTAGGATCTAGAGAAAGGGAATTGGTGAAATAATCTGGTATCAGAGTATTACATTGTCAACTGTCTCATTTAATGTAGGGAGAAACAACCAGTTCCCTCAAGATTTCTTCTCAGCATTTCTTCCTCCAAACCAGCCTGCTTCATTTTACCCATCTTTAGTGCTCCATTCAGTTATTCTGATTCTCGGTTTCCTGTGAAAGCAAAGAGCTGGTACCTAATATCTTTGAGGGGCTGGCTCCTAAAGTCTAAATGCCCATTTGCTAACAAAGAGAAACATAAGCAAGAATCCCAGTGGAAACTAGCAAATATTTAGCAGCAAACAAAAGAAAGATTATATTTTACTAAGATTTCTTCTCTTAGTCAGCTGATACTGAATGTTTAATGTTTAATTCACAATAGCCAAATGAGGAGAATCAAATACTCTTTGTTTTTTTAAAATCATAATGAATTCAGGTATCCAAGCATCCGTTTACAGAAAGACAACTTCAGAAGGAAAAAGGTTTTCAAATGCTTTAAAAAGCTAAGCAAAAGACAATGCCTCTGGGTACAAAAACAGCTTAGTTATTTTTTCTTAGGCTTTTTAATATACAGCACATAAAGAAATTGCTGCACAATTTTACTGAAAGTAATCCAGAAAGCATTCAACAAATAAAGCAGTTTTATTGTTCAGATCCTATAACAACAGCTTACTGAGAGCAGTGAAAGAGAACCTGCCCTCTCCCCAGATCCACAAAAGCCCTCTCAGCACAACAAGCAAAGAAGGAAGGATGAAAAGCTGAGGCTTTAAACCACTTTTAATACAAATGCACATTGTTTTGTGATATGTAAGTTGCCAGCATTCCCCAAATACCATCCACAAATTTCACAACACAAATAGAACACACTTGCTTGGGAGGTTAATTCTGACATGGCCACCAAAGAGAGCAGTATCCAATGAATTTGCTAGCAAGGAATAGGCTTAACTGAAAATCCTCCAAGCTAACAACAAAAGCCTTACAAATAGTTTTTTAAATCGCTTTAGGCAGGCACTCATACTTAACTAGACACTCATTAAACATACTATCAAGTAACATCTATCCAGGAATATGTCCTCTGCTACTCTGAATGTTGATGATAGTACAGAGGATATTCCCATTTCCATTCCCTGCTCTGCCACTTCATGTTTACTTGAGCAAACCCATACTAGGTTACTTACATCTGCACAATTGTGTACCTTTTATTAAGCAATAGCCATTGCTGAAATATCACATATCAAACTCTCCAGTAATTTTACCAGCTTCTTGTCGGGCTCTGCAGGTGTGCCATGTTCGCCTAACTGCATATTTGGGAGAGAAAAATGCATGTTTCATCACCCCACAAGATGATTCACAGGAAATAACTACAAATAAAAACCATCCTACACCTACAACATTCAGAATAAGAAATGCCAAGATGGTGGCACATTCAATGTCCCAAAGGTTGCTGGAACAGCAAAAGCCAAGCATGAATAAAGAAGGAAACATGCTGTTGGGAAAAGCAATAGGTTCTTTTTGTCCTTAGGCCAGTGGAATCTAATCAAGAGCCTGTGCTACTTTAGTACATTTTAGAGAACATCACCAGAGAATTTAGGTTGTAAGAGGTCTGCATAGTGCAGGAAAGAAATTAAATAGAAGTTGCTATCATACTCATGACTAAATAAATGACTTCTCTGTCAGGCTTGACAAAGCGATAGCATAAATAACTTCCAAGGATAATTTGCTAACGCTTGGCTAGTTGGCTTGATTCAGCAGTTGGCACTGCTAACCCAGTCTGATTCTCAGAAGAGCAATGGCATTGTTTAATTCCCAGTCCCCACCGCAGAACATTGCAGCCTATCGTAAGAACCAATGATTTACCATAGGAACATATATCACCAACATGCACATTGCAGTCTCACACTGACTATCTGTATCATTGTCTCAAAACCTGTAGACCTGTATAAAATACAGGGGAGGAAGTAGAGCCAAAATGTCAGTCCAAAACATCCCACAGAAGGCAAAACCACGAAACTTTTTTTTTTTTTTAAATATATATAAATCTTGGTTATAGCCTTCGTGGACTTACAGAGAGCTGAATGCTTGGATCTAATTGAAATCTCTTATATGGACAGACCCTTGCTTGGTTGCCCTCTTACTTCTCATTATGTGCCTCACTACAGCAGCTCAGCCATAGAAAAGTCTCTCTGCCTGTGAAAGCATGAAGATTACTGCTGCTGCAGCTTTGCCTGTTCAAAAGAGATTGCTGTCATGCAACACTAGCTTCAAATACTTTACACACTTATTGCCATGTGTTTGATTCCTGTGCTGCTAACCCTAGTCACCTGTCATTCCCCTCATCTGAAATCAAAAACTTCCCTGGATGCTGCAGCTGCTTTATCTATCATGGTCAATAAAACTGAGAGTGAGACAGCACCCTGATGGTCAGCCAAGCAGGGAGAAGAAACCCCAAACCAAGAAAATCAGACTTTAGTGCCCTTCTTCTTGGCTACTGTCAATTCAAAAGCCTCATGTTCATATTCATTGCTAACTATCTCATAGCAACCCTTCCTTGACTACATGCTGGCTGAATCACACTCTCTCAAAGGTATCCAACAGCAGCAGATAAAAATACTTTTATCAATATGGGATTTTCCTGGAGAAAGAGGCTATATTATTAAAGAAGTACAAGTAGAATGGAAAAACACCAACTCTTGTTGCACAATAACCATTTTTCCCTCCTATTCCCACTGAAGAGAAAAGTGGTCCTAAAGGCAGAGGATTGGAGCCATTAGCCAAGCATGTGACCCCACAAAGGCTCTTCACCAGCACTGGCAGCAAGGGAACCATTTTGCTGCATCCTCTGCAAGGTGCAAAGTCTCAACCACTTACATATCACAAAGACTTTGAAGTAGTGAGGGGACCACAGATGTGGTGACTCAATCCAAACAGCGACACCAGTACTGTCTCCCATCCTAACTGGTAAAACACTCCTAAAAGAGAAAGGCAGGGGTGACTTTCAAACTGTGATGTTAAAATTCTCAGAGCTCTGACTGATGCATAGTCATCACTGTTGAATACAGTTTAGGGGATACAACAGCTTGAATTTAACTTTTCAAAACTAAAAAAATGCAGTCATATATAAAGAGGAGATTTAGAAGAGAGTGAAGGTTTTGATGGGCAGCAAGAAGCTCCATTTTATTCTCATTTTAACCTTTTTAGGTTTTATTTCTTCTAATGCTATTTGAGGGGGATGATCTCTGTTGTTTGAAGAATAAATTGTAAGCACTACTGTAAACAAGAAAGGAAAACATTTTTGTTTGTATCCATGTCTGTATCTCTCTCTCTCTCTCTCTCTATCTATATATATATATATATATATATAAATAAAACCCTTACCCAAGCAATACAGAACACCTCATGTGCTATTTACCAAATGAAAAAAAACAGAATGAAAAAAAAACAGATGGTAGATACTCAGCCTCTAAGATGATGAAGGTAGTGAAAAATCTGTGTAGAGGTAAACAGCATAGAGCTGGGTGTGGGGGAAACTCTTTAATTAAGTGTAAGATGAAGCTCAAGTTGCACCAGAGAAGGTTTAAGTTGAGTATTAGAAGGAACTTCTTGACCAAAAGGGTTCTCAAACACTGGAACAGGCTGCCAAGGTTGGTGATGGAAACCCCATCCCTGGAGGTGTTGATAAAGCACAGAGATGTGGTGCTGAGGGACATGGTTTAGCACTAGACTCAGTAGAATTAGAGAATGTTTGGAGCTGATGATCCTACAGGTCTTTCCCAACCAAAAAAATTCTGTGATTCTATCATGAGAAGACAGACTTGCTGTTACTCAGTCACTGCCTAACAGTATGGCCAAAATAAAAAAAAAAAACATCTAAAATGAAGTGAAAGGCCTCGAATCGCAGTGCAGGCTACTGGAGGTAACTTTAGATGAACATGGCACAAGCACACTGACAAACTAGCAGAAGTAGACCCTAGGATAATTTTTATACCATACATAACACCACCAGCACGAATGGATTTAAACTTTAGTAATGCCTTTGTGACAACAGTGATAAGATGACATCCTGCACAAATTGCTTTAGACAAAAGCAGTCATCAATAATTCAGAAATTCAAGAGAAGAACAAGACTGTCACAAGGACAAAGCTACAAAATAATGAAGTTATTAAGTAAAGGCTGCAATTGCAAGGATAAACAAACTACAGCTGACTGAAACAAGCTCAACAGCTAATACAAAGGCATTAGCAGAAATTCTGTTATAATCTGGCTACAAAGGCTGGTTAAAAAAAAAATATCACAAGAGTGTTTGAGTACCATAAATTCCAAGATATTATTGCTGTGCTAGTCTAATTACAGAAGGAATTGGCTTTTCAAATAAGCCCACTGAAACGTATTTCACAACAGGTAAACAAAATTATATGAAAGCCATTCAAGCTATAAGGATATAAAACTTTATAGGCAAAGTACAAAGATGAGAGGGGGGAAATGGGATCCAGAACAGAAGGGAAAAAACCCACATTAGTCTCTGCCACAGGAAATAATAAGCAGGTCTGGGTACTGTACACAACACCAGTACTGCAATTTGCATTAATAAATAACCATTTCTTGCCTGCTATTGCCTTTTATCTCATTTTATTCACAACTTCCAGTTCACCTGCCCTCTATTTACTTCAACCACTTAAATTCAAAACTCACTTCCTTACAAATTAGCTTCCCCATTACAGCAGTAGTGAGCACATTCATACACTCATAGAAAACCTGTACAATGCAGCTTTAGGTCATTCATAATTATTCCCCAAACAATCATAACAGTAACAAATGCTTTCATTTTTTAAAATTTATGTCCTGCATGGGAAGTGAGCAGAGAAAATGTGGAGCAGAACTTGACTATTTACTGGTTGAGGTATCATTAGTAAAAGACAATAGCAGAAATGGGGAGGATGTGGGCACTGCCCACAAAAACCCATGAGCTGCAGAGCTCTTGATTTGGGCACCCATCCTGTCCTGCTGAAAGCTTAGTCTGTGTTTCTTCCCTTCCCTGAAACACTGAATCCATGTCATAAAACATGGAGGAGGGGCAGTTTCCAGCATCTCCTGCTGAGTATGTTCCACCTTTGTACAAGACGCTCAAATACTCAGCGAGCCATAGAAAGGAATGACATTACAATCTAGTGGCTGCAGCAATGCAGTGCACCTCTGTTCCTAATTCCTGCTCCGTGAACGTGAAGCACATTGTGAAGCAGAACAGCATCAACAGTCAGTACCAAGAGCTCCCCATCCATCAATGTCCTATAAGGCAGTCTGGAGCACCAGCTGCAATGCTGAATTCAGACTGAGATTCCTTATTTCTCTAGGAAGTGGTCCAACTGTAGCATATCTCAGTAGCTGAATGAATATTTAAATATCTGATATGAAGCAAACCAGAACCAACATAAAACAAATGCACCCACCTCTTGGGTCATGCAGTCTGGAGCATGAGGCTTGAAAAATTCTCATCATGAGGATTCAGACCCCTAATCTACTAGGCAAAAAGAGCAGCACCACTGGATTGAAATATGTGCTAAATCCAAAACTTCAAGAACAATTTCAAGCAGTTAAGCTCCTCAGAGATATTTAGCTTCATTCTAATCCAGATTTACAGTACAATTGCTGTTATTCATGGACCTCATGTAAAAAACTATTGCAGTATGGAATAAAAATAATTAATAATTAGCAATGAGTTTGAATTCCAAGAGCTGTGAAAATCCTTAGGCAATAATTCAAAGTAATGATGTATTTTATGTAAAGCTAACAGCTAAAATAAGAGTTTTATTACAGTCTTGTCACTTTGCTTTATTTTGCAAAAATGAAGGAAATAAAACGTGGCATAAACAGCTTCCTCAGCATTTTTTTGGTTAAAACACACTCAAATACTTATTTTTTAAAAGCAGATCCAGTTGTTGAAGGAAGCTTTATGCCATCTTTGCTTCTTTTCCTTCTTCTAAAGGTGTAAAGGAATCATCTGTTACAGAGCCACAAATGTCTTTTTTTATCATTGCTTCTTTTCTCCTGGTTCTCTTTTAATCTTTCCCACACCTGGACTTTTAATTCTATCAGTTCCTAATTTTCTCATCCTCCATCTACTTTTATTTTATTTATTTTAATTTATAATTTTATTTTAGTAATTTTATCATTTTATTTCGTTCCCTTATTCTTTTAATAGAGCTTATTACCTAAACAGCCAAAAATCATTCCTGAATGAACTGAAGGAAAAAGGGAACAGAGAACATGAGGAGAAAGGAAGCAATGCCACAGCAACTCCAAGGCTTCTAACTGAATTCTGCATCTATTTAGTAAAACTCCTTTGTATTTTTCCAGACCACCTCAGAGCAAACAGCAACTACTGCCACTTCCAGTAGCCACAGACCCTGAAATAGAGCCAACTTGCACTGGTTCAAGACAGTATAAAGCATCTATGCAGAGACAAAAGGAATTGCAAGGTTTCAGGATAATTTTATTATATCTCATAACTTGGCTATAGTTGCTGTTATTATTTACACCACATTATCTGTGCCCTCTGAAATCCTGGAGGATTTCTGCTCTTCACTAAAAAAGCACTGCCGAGGAGTTTGTTTCTGCCTTCTCCCATCCCTCCCAGCTGCAGCAGGACATCTCCAGTCACTCCAGACCATGTCCTTGCAGCTGTGTGGTCACATCCCCCAGCTGGGAGCACAGTTAGGGCACAATCATACAGCAGAAATAAACGTCCAGGACAGATGAGGAATGGTGGTTAAATGAAGTGCACAGTGTCACCTCTTCAGCTTTCACCTTCTTTAAAATAAATTGTGAGTTTCATGTTCTTTAAAAAATGAGTAACAGGTTTCATGTTCAGTGACACTTCCCAGAACAGATGCAATTCATTGCTCTAAGACACAAATAGTCCTTCCTCCAGAAAAGCCATAAATAAAATTTTCTTTTAATGATGACCCTCGGCCCACATAATTGCCCATTAGGGAGGGAGGGTGGGAGAGAGGGAGCGAGGGAAAAAGAAGCAGATAAGCAGAAGGAGAGATAAAAAGAGAGAGAAGGAAGGAGGGAAGGAAGGGAGGAACAAATGAACTAGGATCTGAAGTGGGCCTCCTACTAGGAACACAGAAAACCACTTCATATAGACCTAAAGAACTTTTAAGGAGCCTTAACCTCTCTTGGAAAATTTGTAATGTCTCTCTTCTCCCTGGTCATCTGCTGTCACAGAACCCGCAGGGATAATGATGTGTTTGGCTATTGCATTGTAACAGTGAATGGCATTAGTCAATGGGTTTATAAACTTTAAAGAAAATAACAGGCACACATGTGTACAGTCACACAGAGACATGGATATATATATCCACAGATATAAATATACACAAAAAGAAAGAAGTTTTGTTTCCTTCAAAAACTAGGCAATATTCCATGCTCACCAATTTCAGAAAAAGAAACCTTCTCAGTCTTGATTTTGCACTTAGAAAGTAGTTTGGGAATCAGTAGTAGTAGATTCTCAGGAGTTTTTTTATTCCTAGAGTATATTTTCCTGTATTCCAAAAAACCCCAGTCACCTAATTATTTCAGTATTTCAGTTAGTGACTTCCACAGTATATGAAGAACCTTTTCTGTCTGCCATCCTCATAACATTCTCATAACAGCATCATGTGCAAATTAGGTAAGCTCCAAGCACAGCTTATAATCACACCTGAGGTCATTTTCATCTTCTAAAGCAGGCTTTAAAATAAAAATCAGCATTCTCCTATTTTAATATTCTGTTCACTGACACTGATTAATTTATTTGCTTTGAAGACTCCAGAAAGGCCACTTGTAATTGAGGAGTGTAATAAATATCTCTGTAATTCTGAGATGATATCCCTTTCTGAGGTTACAGTTATTTCATTGTAACACCCTTCCAGATTCCCTCTAAAGGTGTTATTAAAAATGTTAGCTGAAGCATACTAACTGCATCTGTTAAGATACACTGCCTTCTAGAAACATAGCCACACAGTCCATAACTTCTAACATATTATCATTTCTCTCTGTATATTATTTGTAGTCCAATATGTTCTAGGCATAAACAAACTTTATGCATAAATAATAAAAACAGTTTGTCTTTAGTGCAAATATTGTCTCGTTATTATTTCCATCTACTTGCAACTGAAAGATGATCATTTTCTTTTGTTCTGAAAGGACTACCTGATGCTATCAATGTTTGCTTTAGCAGAATGTTCCATAAATCATGCATAATAAAGCTGAGGAAATTATAGAAACTTGAAGTATAAAATGCAAGTTTAGCAACAGTGTGTATTGAATGTTAAGATATCTGTCAAGTACATCTTCATACCAACTTGTAGGAAATAAGTGAAGGAAATGGATTCTTTGCTGGTACAGATGGACTGTGGATCAATATTATACCAGTCACTCCAGACTTTTAACACATTTCCCCCCTCCCCCATCTGCTCTCTCTAGCTCTGTTTTGCTCAATCAGCCTCTAAAGAAGAAATGTCAAATTAAAATCTAGTGAAGGAAAGAAAGAAATCTGTGTACTACTTACATAGCAATGCCTACCTGGATATTGCAATTATGACTTAAAGTAATACTGCTGGATATAGCAACAAAGAACTACCAGCAGGCACCAGGGAAAAGCATACTCATAAAGTGATCTTAGAGAAGGATAATAAAAATATAGCTAAGAGACCTCACTTGGAGTTTTGTGTCCAGCTCTGGAGCCCTCAACATGAGAAGGACATGGACCTCATGGAGAAGGTCCAGAAAAAGGCCATAAGGATGATCAGAGGGCTAGAGCACCTCTCCTATGAAGACAGGCTGAGAGAAGAATCATAGAATGGTTTAGGTTGGAAGGGACCTCAAAGCTCATCCAGTTCCAACCCCCTGCCATAGGCTGAGACACCTCCCACTAGCACAGGTCACTCAAGGCCTCCTCCAACCTGGCCTTGANCTGCAGCCCTCTGAACATCTGTGTCCTCCTCTGGAGTGGCTTCAATGGTTCCATGTACTTCTTGTGTTGGGGGCTCCAGACCTGCACACGGTACTCCAGGTGGGGTCTCACGAGAGCAATGGGGGAGAATCACCGCCCTTGCCCTGCTGGCCACACTCCTGCTGATGCAGCGCAGAAAGCAAGCTAGGGGGGGACCATGTACAAGGGCATATAGCACTAGAACACAGGCAAATGGCGTGAAACTAGGGAAGAGTAGATTGAGATTGGACATTAGGAAGTTCTTCACTGTAAAGATGGCAGAGCACCAGCTGGTGCCCAGTCAGTGGAGACATTCAAAGGCAGGCTTAATGAGACTCTGAGCAATCTGATCTAGTGAGATACATCCCTGCTTACTGGAGGGCNCACACTCCTGCTGATGCAGCCCAGAAAGCAAGCTAGGGAGGGACCATTTACAAGGGCATATAGCACTAGAACACAGGCAAATGGCTTGAAACTAGGGAAGAGTAGATTTAGATTGGACATTAGGAAGTTCTTCACTGTAAAGATGGCAGAGCACCAGCTGGTGCCCAGTCAGTGGAGACATTCAAAGGGATGCAGCCCAGAAAGCAAGCTAGGGAGGGACCATTTACAAGGGCATATAGCACTAGAACACAGGCAAATGGCTTGAAACTAGGGAAGAGTAGATTTAGATTGGACATTAGGAAGTTCTTCACTGTAAAGATGGCAGAGCACCAGCTGGTGCCCAGTCAGTGGAGACATTCAAAGGCAGGCTTAATGAGACTCTGAGCAATCTGATCTAGTGAGATACATCCCTGCTTACTGGAGGGCTGGGCTAGATGACCTTAAGAGGTCCCTTCCAAATCTCACAGTCCTCCTGCCTCCCCTAAGACAAGACTCACTAGATGAACTCTGATGGGCATCTACTGAGTCCAAGCTCTGACTGCCATCTTCTGAATCCAAAAGGCAAATCAGTTCCTCAGGTTCAAACCAATCTAGTCACAACTACAGTAGCAAAGTGATTAACTTTTCTCTAAGTTTCATCAGCACCCAGAGTCATTACACAATAACAAAATTGCAGGATTTTTGGAAGGAAAAAAATTGTCTGTTTGTTGGTGAACTATAAGAAAACACTGCCTTGACAACAGAGAAGGTCAGACTTTGCCCAGGATTACCCCTTGTGCAAGCTTGACCAAGGCATTACACAGCATGTTTCTGTCTCCAGTCCTTGCTTCTGAAATCTGATTAATTCAAAAAGCACTGCTCAGCTTCCCTTCATCATCCTACATTTCTGGTATTTCAAAGTGGTTTGGTCTTAGCCAAATATAATCTACAGCTCTGATGAAGCAGCCAGCAGAAACCCTCAGCCCACCCCTGCTCTGTGACTAAGAGATCCTGAATCACTACTGGGAGAGCTGACAGCAGCCACACCAGAAAGCATCAACCTCTGCACTGGAAGAGTGAGCTACCTACTAATAAAAATAACAGCTGCCAGCATATAAATCTAAGTATTTTGCACTACTATTTTTTTTCAACTAGATTAAGCCAGACAGGCACCTCATNGGGACACCTCCCACTAGCACAGGTCACTCAAGGCCTCCTCCAACCTGGCCTTGAACACCTCCAGGGAGGGAGCAGCCACAACCTCCCTGGGCAACCTGTGCCAGTGTCTCACCACCCTCACTGCAAACAACTTCCTCCTAACATCCAGTCTAAATCTCCTCTCTGCCAGTTTAAACCCATTGTCCCTTGTCCTGTCATTGCAAGACCTTGTCAATAGTCCCTCCCCAGCCTTCCTGTAGCCCCCTTCAGATACTGGAAGGCTACTCTAAGGTCTCCTCGAATCCTTCTCTTCTCCAGGCTGCAGAGTCCCAACTCTTGTAGCCTGTCCTCATAGCAGAGCTGCTGCAGCCCTCTGAACATCTGTGTCCTCCTCTGGAGTGGCTTCAATGGTTCCATGTACTTCTTGTGTTGGGGGCTCCAGACCTGCACACGGTACTCCAGGTGGGGTCTCACGAGAGCAATGGGGGAGAATCACCTCCCTTGCCCTGCTGGCCACACTCCTGCTGATGCAGCCCAGAAAGCAAGCTAGGGAGGGACCATTTACAAGGGCATATAGCACTAGAACACAGGCAAATGGCTTGAAACTAGGGAAGAGTAGATTTAGATTGGACATTAGGAAGTTCTTCACTGTAAAGATGGCAGAGCACCAGCTGGTGCCCAGTCAGTGGAGACATTCAAAGGCAGGCTTAATGAGACTCTGAGCAATCTGATCTAGTGAGATACATCCCTGCTTACTGGAGGGCTGGGCTAGATGACCTTAAGAGGTCCCTTCCAAATCTCACAGTCCTCCTGCCTCCCCTAAGACAAGACTCACTAGATGAACTCTGATGGGCATCTACTGAGTCCAAGCTCTGACTGCCATCTTCTGAATCCAAAAGGCAAATCAGTTCCTCAGGTTCAAACCAATCTAGTCACAACTACAGTAGCAAAGTGATTAACTTTTCTCTAAGTTTCATCAGCACCCAGAGTCATTACACAATAACAAAATGGCAGGATTTTTGGAAGGAAAAAAATTGTCTGTTTGTTGGTGAACTATAAGAAAACACTGCCTTGACAACAGAGAAGGTCAGACTTTGCCCAGGATTACCCCTTGTGCAAGCTTGACCAAGGCATTACACAGCATGTTTCTGTCTCCAGTCCTTGCTTCTGAAATCTGATTAATTCAAAAAGCACTGCTCAGCTTCCCTTCATCATCCTACATTTCTGGTATTTCAAAGTGGTTTGGTCTTAGCCAAATATAATCTACAGCTCTGATGAAGCAGCCAGCAGAAACCCTCAGCCCACCCCTGCTCTGTGACTAAGAGATCCTGAATCACTACTGGGAGAGCTGACAGCAGCCACACCAGAAAGCATCAACCTCTGCACTGGAAGAGTGAGCTACCTACTAATAAAAATAACAGCTGCCAGCATATAAATCTAAGTATTTTGCACTACTATTTTTTTTCAACTAGATTAAGCCAGACAGGCACCTCATACACAAGGGGAACTGCAGAACAACTCCAGACAAACAGCAGTAGAAGGCAGCCTTTCAGAAGGTACAGCACAAAGGGACAGGCACACAAAAGAAAATAAATTTTTAACAAGTGTGTTGTAACAGTGAATTCTCCAGAGGAGCTCTCTGCTCTGGCTCCATGTCAGATGTGGACTCTCTAACTATTGAACTGCATTTTTTTCTTACTCTTGATGCTTTCAGATGGCAATCCATGACATCTCTGTCACATTCATGTGTAATGAAAACTGCCCATTTTGTGAGTGACAGTGGTAGTACATAAATCTCACTAGAGCTTTAATACAAATTATTTCTCTCCCTCTATTGTACAGCTCTTTGACATTAGCTTAGATTTGGTAACAGACCCTTAAATTCTTCTGTCTTTTAAGAAATAAATGCATCTGGCTACTTCCAGTTCAGCAACACCTTTCAAACCATATTGCAAACTATTGTTAAGTTATAGTAATCTTAAAACCAGCAAGGTAAATATTTCAGGACGGTTCCTGAAGTGCCTGACTGCTTCCTCACCTGAAACGCAAACTGTCAGTCGATGTACAAGGCAAGAGTACACCTTCAAAGACTTTCAGAAGCCAGAAATCCATTTATAGAAGATGCTTGTGCCTCACCATCCTTTTAACAAACCTCTGAACCTACTGTTAGCATGCTGCTGCTTTGATTTTTCCCCTGTTGCCTCACACCTCACATGGTCAGTGCAAAATGAGTGCAGATAATCATTATGATCTGATTAGCTGCACCTACTCAGTACAAGCCTAAGTGGCTATACAAAGCATGGAAGCCTTGGAGAAGGGTGCACTACATACACCTTAAGCAGGCAAAGAGATCTGGGCACCTAATGCCAAGATCCATTTTCAAAGCATAAGCATGATTCATAGAATCATAAAACTACAGAATCCTAGAATGGCTTAGGTTGGAAGGGATCTTAGACACCTACTCTAACCTCCCCCATAATGGACAGGGACACCTCTCAACTAGGCCACTCAAGGCTGCATCCAACCCAGCCTTGAATACTCACAGAGAGGAGGCATCCACAACCTCCCTGGGCAACCTATTCAAGAGTTTCACCACTTCTTGTACTGAAGAATTTCTTCCTAAAATCCAATCTAAGCCTACTCTCCCTCAGCTTAAAACAATTCCCCCTTAAGAAAAGTCCCTCTGTAGACTTTATCTGGGATCCCTTCAGCTATTGGAAGGCAGCTCCAAGGTCCACCTGAAGTCTTCTCTAGGCTGAACAACCCCAGGTCCTTCAGCCTGTCCTCACAGCACAAGTATCTCAGAGCACTTGGATCTTCTTTTTGGTCCTCTGTGCCCTTCTATGATCAGTAGCTAAGCATTATCAGTGGCCTGAAGAAAATGCTAAGACCCCATATATTTTGTGCCCGCAAATGAATGCATAAACTAAGCTGAACATTAATAGAATAAGAACAACTAATTTTTCTCTTGTATAATAGGTAGACAGTTTGCAATTGTGTAACTTGTTATGAATACATTTTTTTCCCCTGTATATAAACAGGTATCTCATACCTATGGTGACATTTCTAATCTTCACTCACAAGATGTTTGGCCTATTAAAGAATATACATTGTAGTTTTCATTAAAATCATGCTCCTGCTGTGATCCATTTACATCCTAATCCTTGGTTCCCTCGTGGTCAGCCTCGAGCATAGCTTTGCATCAAAGGCAGACTCCCTGCCTCTGACAAACAGATTTGTGTGGTAAAAGGGACAGAGTTGCAAAGGGGCCAGCCTAGCTGAGGTGTCAAACTGCAGTCTAATCTTCATGCCAGTACACTCAGATGAGATGGGTAGCATCTCTACTCTACGTGGGCTGCAGAGGGAGCCTGGTGTGATGAACCAGCTACCTCATTTCAATTTCTGAAGTTCAGCAACAGGAATTTTCTTCCCTTTCTCCTCCCATCATGCTATCTTGGGGCATAGCTTGAGTTTTGTTTGATCTTTCATTTCTCAGAAATGCATTCCCATATCAAAAAAACCCCAAACACCTCAGAAAAGCATGGCAAAGCATCTGGGCCAGCCCAAGACATAGAGTTTCCTACAAAAATGATCAATACCTGACCAAGGTGATAAATCTCCCATCAGACGAGCACCCACTCTGAGGTACTGGGAGCCAAAAATACCCCAAATCTTGTTTGAAATGATGATTTACTAAGGGGAATGTACTCAGCAGCTGTTAAAATGTGAACTGCCATAAGAGTTGCTTAACTTCTGCTTAATTTCAGAATTGCCTTTGAAAGCTCAGAGAAAAAAAAATAAATTCAGAGTGGACCTTTCACACATACTCAAATACAGAGTCTTTATATATTTCAGCTTAATCATTTTGAGAGTAAAAACAAAGCCAAGGTAATAAAAGGTTGACATCTGTTCTCCATTCACCAGGTCTACCATGAGAACAAAACCCACCTAAGTCAGTTAACCATTGACAAAGTAGCAACTCCACTTTGGATCCAGGAGGGTGGTGAGGTAAGAGGTAAGCAGAAGGTCAGATGTGTCTGTGTTTATGCCTGCTGATGGAAGAGAGCATATAATGGGGTGACAGCACAAAAAGAAACTACAAAGATTGCTTACTGCTTGTGCTGCCTGGAGGAAGGAGAGCCTACTCTGGAGAGACAGACTCAAGAGAAAGTCTGAAGAGATGGAAGATGAAATGGAACCAAGGCATTTGTTTAAAAGAGGTTCAGCAAGGCTCCTGGCAGCAGCAGTGATGCCAGAACTTCTTTTCATCATCAGACTATATATCAGTGCCTGGCAGGCTACCAGTTAAAAGCATGTCTTGAAGGGATGCTATCAACACAGAACCAGGAGATCTCCAAGAACAAGGCAGTATCTGGTGCATAGGCAATGGCCTTGTTGTAAGAGTTGGGCTACTTGTACATAACTCTCCTGACCAAAAGCTTTGCAGGGGATTTTATTCAACTGGGAAGAGATGTTTTTTAATCTTTACTTTCTTGCCTTGAAGGCTGTTGGAACTGGATTTTGTTCAAGTTTTCAGGAAACCCCATTTGCAGAAAAAGCATCAGTAATAACCAAGAAGCACTTGGATTTAGGGGTAGATGAATTAAACCCTTCCAAGATACACTTCAACGGCTTCCTGTACGTCAGCAGAGAGGACAGCCTGCCAGAGAAGCAGGTGGTCACAGGCTACTCTCTCCTATACAGAGAAAACTTTCATAGATCAGTAAGAAAATAATATGATAATAACAACAAGGAGCCTCACCTGGTGGTTCTCTCTATAGGTACAATGAAAATGGCTTCCACAAAGCTCAGAAACTCATGAGACAAACCCAGACTGTGATTACCTGTTGAGCCTGGCTGAAGCAGAATTATCCATCAGCTTGAGCATTTCTTCAGTCTCCTTTACTTTAACTCCCATGCCAAAACACATCTAGGAGCTGCCATCATATGCTGATAGTATGCATTTATTTATGCATTACTTCTTCCTTTTACTGACACAGATGCCACTGCAATTTGGAGAACTCGAGAGTTTCTGTTTTCCTTCTTTTCCTGCCATGTATTAAACTAAACTTGATGGTCTAGAACTCAGCAACTTGGGTTGTGGATGCTTCTCCTCTTGTAGCAGGCTCTGTAATGACAAAAAGCCAGAAATTTTAATTTCACTTAGAGAATTTTCCATGTATCCAGAATAAATTTCTGTGTTTAAATAAATTCTTCCAGCATGAAAGCAGATTGCTAAAGAGGAGCACACTGCAGTTTTCAATGAAAGATGATTTAAACTCCTCCTGCCCCTGTCACCACTGCAGATACATTGTATTTGGGCTCACATCTTTCAGAAGTAATATCAACCAATAAATTCACATTTTAGAAGAGCACATTACCTAAACACAGGTAGATAATGAAGCAATAGAAATGTTAAGTGCCAGCCTCACTAACCCCTTATTCTAAATACTGTGCACAACTCTCATCTCCCAAGGGCAAGAAAAATTAATGCAGTCTGGACATACAGGGAAGGATTTCTAAGAAGATGAAGGATGCAGAGATCTAATTTTAGTAAAGAAGACTACAAGAAGGCTAGCTCATATACCCAGAGAAATGAAGGTTGAGAGTAGATATTAAAGATCTTTATTAACATATCAAAAGTTAAACAGAAGGGAGGGAAAAGGGACTGATCAAACTTAGAGACAATGTTGACAGCAAAAGCAAGGGTTGTAAAGCGACCACGAATAAATTTCACGCAGAGGTGAGAAGAAGGTTTCTAAACATCAAAGGAACAGAGCCTTGGAAGTCTCTTGCAGTGAGAGAAGAGAGGGAAAACACTTCAACTAAGTGTAAGATGAAGCTCTTGTTGCATGAGGGGAGGTTCAGGTTGGATATTAGAAGAGAATTCTCCACTGAAAGAGTTCTCAAACACTGAAACAGGCTCCCCAGGGAGGTGGTCGGATCCCCATTCCTGACGGTGTATAAAAGNCTATGATTCTTAAAGGTCTTTTCCTACCAAAACAATTGTATTATTCTATGACTTCAGTGCTGTTATGTTGATTAACACCATTTGACCCAAAACAGGAGAATTTGTACTTAAAAAATCTCCAAATCACTAACAAACTCCATGATTACTGATTCTTACAGGCTTGGAGGAAATTAGGGTGGAAAAAAAAGACAATTAAAAAGTAAATGGTCCTTTATGTCCTGAGTCTTTATACTCCAGAAATATTACTAACATGCAGCATTTGGTACCTAACTGCATACCATGTGGCTTTATTACAACTTACATAAGTATGCTTGTACTTATTATTGAGAATATTTAAACACAGATTAGAAAGAAACCTCATTTTCAAAAATGTGCTTGAATTTTCACTGATATCTGAGCAGCCTTCCTCAGATCATTCTCCAGACTGCCTCATAACTAGGCTGAAACCTCCATCTCCTCCCTCTAAACCAGCATTTTTTATCTGTCTGTATCATATATAATCCCTTCATTTCAAATTTATTTTTCCTTCTGATGCAATTTTAAACTCATTTCTTCCTTGTTTTAACATGGACACTGCAAAAGCATTAGTTTTGCAATATTTTGTGATGCTGAGCCTGAACATATTTTCTGTTGATGCCACAACAAGTATTATCAGTAAAATCAGCTCCAGGTGTTTGGCCTCCTGCACTTCTGGTGAAAGACAATGCACAAACACATTACACTGATAACATTTTCCATCATGAGTTGTGGGTTACCACAGGAGCTTTTCCTTGGCCACAGAGTTTTGCCTTTCACTTCCTTTAAAGCTTGGGTTAACCAACTGACTCTCTTCAGAGAACTCAGAGCTTCATGTTTAAAACTCACGGGTTGGTTTTTTGTTTGTTTGCTTAGACACTATCAATAATTCATTAATTCAAATTCCCCAAAGCTTTCTACATGATTTCCCACAGGTTTTACCAAGGCTAGCTCCCTGGTTTGCACCCTTGCTGAGCTCTGGTTTTCCTGAGGGTCATGCAAGGTATGGCTACATCAGTACCAGCCAACTAAGCAGTGCCAAGACCCAATGTCTGGCCCAGGGAACCGAAAGCTCAGAGTGCCAAAGTCAATATTATTAAACCTGCAGTTTTTAAACCTGTTGCAACATTGAAAGTGCTGAGTGAGAGCTCTGCCCTGGAGCTGGTCTGACCACTGGTGCTCTGCCAGGACCAAAAGCTGTGAGGTACCATCTATCAGTTTTATAGGTAAGTCTCATTCCCAGACCTGTACACTTTCCAATTTACAAGCAGGGACTTCGCTAGTAAATCAAAGGAGCTTTATCACGGCTAAACAGAAATTTAACTTTTATTTCTTAGCCAAATATATTAGTTTAACTCATTTTAAAGATTCTTAAACCATTGCCTGTCCAGAAAATCATGCTGAAATGAGCTAACCAAACCAGTTTTCAATAGGCTAAATGAATGTGTAGAAGATGCACTTTCACGTGAGGGGTGTGAGCTCCTTTCACAGCAGCTAAGTATTTGTTTCCATTAATTATTTCCTTCATGAGATTATTTATCTCTCCTACTGAAATATTTTAATAAAAGTTAAATTAAAAAAAATTGAGGGAAAGATATTAATAATTGGAATTTTCAGTGTCTCAGTGTAAGGATTTAGTTGTTTTTTGGCTATCTTCTCGCTCCTCTTAGTTACAGAAACTTTAAATGCCCACCCAGTAAGCCACGTTACATTATTAGCCACCTGAATGTGGAAAATGTAGTTTCACTCAAACAACCCATGCCAGCCAGCTGTCCAAACCAGCACAAGTCACCTCACCAGTTACTTCCTAAGGGATTAGACATTTGAGAGCAAGATCACAGTACAGTGAATAAAGAGGTAAACAAGAGAGAATCAAACCTAGCCTCTGTTTCAGCCTCTGCCTCACTCAGACAAGTAGTATTCAGGCAAGTCCCTTAACCTCTCTACTCTTCAGTTCCTTCATCTATAAATAACATGTTCTTTGTCAAGATGCAGAAACACATGCACACTGGCACCATCACCACACCAGTTACTGGATCCTTACAGTACTGCAAACTTTCTGTGATGGTTTGGGAGTTACCCACATGCTATGAAAGTCACCCAGACTAGACTCAACCGGATGGAAGTTAAGGACTGAAGCTATGTTTACAGCTTAGCACAATATACAGGCAGATATATAGACAATATACATGAATAGTTACAGAAATATACAAGTTAAAGGTAATACAGAAACACAATTCCCCTCCCAGAAATCAGAGTCCTCAGGAGGGGCTCCCAACAACCCTTCCACCTTCTTTCCACCCCTCTACCTTATCCCAGGGTCTGCCTTATGTGCAAGGTGAGTTTGGAGGATTGGCCAGGGGGGTTAGAAGCAGAGTGATTAGTTGGGTTACACAGCAGAAGACCAGGAAGAAAACACAGACATCAACTCTGACGTAGAGACTCTGTCTTATCTATGTTTGTGTCCTTGTTTTTATACATCTCAGCAAGTCTATGAAAGAAACCATTGCTTTCTTTTCACAGCCTATAATCTAATTTTTTTTTTCATTAAAACATTCCAATTAGCCTCAAACCAGCACACTTTCCATTCTTCATGAACACCGCAAATGAAACCAAAGTCCACAAGCCAGTCAGAGCAAGGAAATGCAAACAACCTAGGAATTTGCATACAGCTGCTTTTCTTCCAACATATACAGTATGCTGATATAAACCAATAGCTTTTCAGATGTAGTCATTAGTTTGTATTGCAAAACTTGCCCCTTTCAGTGTCTTCGTCAACATGCTCTTTGCAGTTGAAGTGTAAAGTAGATAGTATTTAGTGTACAAGACTGTGTAAACAAAACATCCTGCCTGTTAATACCTAAAATAATTAGCTTCCAGAGCTCTGCAGTGAGTTTAATACTACATATAAAGCTAGGCAGAAATAGTTTTTAGATTAAAAGAGGTTAAAAGAAGCTGCCATAGAAATAAACAACTCTCTGAGATACTAAAAAAAAAAAAAAAAAAAAAAAA